>CM057132.1:4104357-4183916 GCA_029964075.1 Patiria pectinifera
ATTCCCAGTACATTATTAGGAATTGATTAGAGATACCAGTGCTTCAAATCTACATTAATATATTTCTTTCATATTATATCTATTTTACACTTTTCCTCTTCGAACAGGAATAATGACACTTTAATACGGATCTGTTACAATGATAAATCAATAAATCGTATTAGAAATTACTCCAGTCAAAATGTACATTATCTACAATGCTTGGTTTAATTTTTAGGGCTATATTATAGCGCCCCCATCGGCTAGCCGTGTATACGTCATGTAAGATATTGACACCACATGATCCGTTCGTTACGACAGGTCATTGATTAGAAAAGATATTTACAAAAATAAAGATTTGCTTCTAGTGCGATACCACCCAACAATTTCTTATAATCGTGATTAAGAATTATTTTATATACATTAATTTTAAAATGTGATACTGTAACGCGCGTACAGAACAATATCACCGTGCTCATCGAGATGAATTGCCTTGCCCAAGAACACGCGCCTTTGCTTCAGTCTAACACACACGTTGCGAAGCCACACCAAAGAATTGATATAATGTTCCCAACCAAAGAGTCCGGACACTACTCTATTAAAATTATGAAATACATGTACAATGCTGTAATAAATGATATCAATATCAATATACTTTCTGAAAGTAATTTAAAGATAAACTGCATCACATCAATTTCAAGCAGTAATACAAAATCTCTCTTTATGATTCTGGCAATTAAAAATGAGGTAAATAAAGTTTACAACTGCACATTTTCATAAAAATATCAATATTGACGATTATACATCACTTTCGAAATTTACTTTTTTATAGCGTCGGTGCATTTTTTGGAACTTTTGTCAAACATATCAATCAATAATTCCACTTTTAAAAACGGTACCCATTTTCCACAGAAAAGGCGGATACTATTTTTTTTTTAAGAATGGATGTTTTGCATCCACTCTTCTTGCATGTCTGTTTACCAAAATACGTTCACCTTTAATAATGTCTTGGGTTCAGGTGATATAAGTAAGCTCGATGAATTGTGCTGTTTGCTCGTCCAGCTGGCCTGTAGTTGCATGCAGCACTTTGCCAAATACATCACTACTGTAATGGCAGCCTCGAGGCATCCTACACTACCAGTTCATAATCGGTTCAGTATCGCATTGGCAGATAAAAAGTCCACCTAACATGTATAGTCTCGTATGGATATATCGGTTCAGTGTCGAAATGAAGAGTCCACTTTCTTCCCCATGCATTAAAGAAGTGGAATGGGTGGGTTATAATTTGAGAACGTGGTAAGGGAGCACAAGACATCGAGATTTACGCGGAGTTTGTTCATCCAGCAGCGATTGTATGTTTTGTCATTTGTTTTCATTATTATATCATGTTTTCATATAATCCAGGGCCCCAAGGAGAACAGTTCATTGACAACTGATGGGCCTATCCTGGTAAAATCACAGGAAATAAGTTATTAAATAAATAAATGACACAATAATTGCAGGAGGTTATAGCGGCTTAGTGCTGCTCGGCAAGCACAGGCCTACCGGCGAAGCCCAGCAGGTTCAAATATCTACAATGAATAGGAGACCACAGAAGCATGCATGTTTGGGCAACCCTGAACATTCCCAGGATGATACATCTAGGCTACGTTAAGATCATCGCCCATTGTAGCCGGCCACTGTATCCGAGTCAACTGCGGCGTTCCCAGTTCGGTCGTTGTCTGACAACCTATTGAGCGTGCAGGTCATGCGAATGCACTTTGTGCTCTTCTTGGACTTCTTGCGCTGCTTGGAGCACAATTCAGATATGGTGTACAAGTAGGGATTCAGCGAGGAGTTGATTGGGAGTATGAAGACCACAGTCCACGCGTAGAGTTCCTCAGGTACGCTGATCATCCCACTCTGTGTCAGGATTCCCATGATGATGACTGGCATCCAGCAAAAGAAATCCGTACCCACAACGAGAGCCATGCGGCTGGCTAGCTTGACCTCCCTAGAGAAGGTCACGCTACGTTGTGATGAGGCGCGTCCATAGACGCTGTTACTGGGCTTACCAGCCATCTTACCCCGCCGAGCCACATCCCGTGATGACCGCCGAACGATAATAAAGATCAAGACGTAGCACACCAGAACTACGATAAAACAGACGAAATTAAGGCCGAGGTACAGGAACACAGAAAAAGCCCAGGCTGGCTGAGTGCCAGTCGCGGAAGCGTTGTAAGCGTAGGTGCCTGTCTCACGAATGTAGGTCCAGGTAGTGGTCTGGTTGACTGGGGCGGTGATTAGTGGTAGACCGACGCAAACATCCGATAGACCGTAGAAGGAAGGCATTTTACCAGCCATGATAGAGCCGGTCAGACTCAAGGCGAAGGCAATCAGCCAGAACACAGCAATGGTGAAGCGGACAAACCGCGCCTCCAGTCGGAAACGACTAAAGGGAAAGGCGATGCTGATGAACCTATCTATGCTGATCAGCATGACAAGGAACACAGAAGCCTCTGAAGACAACATAGACAGAAAGCCGATCACTTTACACAAGGTGCCCGTACGCCACGCCTCAGCCGACAAAAAATAGCTGGCGCCGAAGTGTAGGTCTGCAGCGCCTAAAGCAATCATGTAGGCGCCCATTAAGGCGTCTGAGATAGCCAGGTGCGTGATAAGGATAGACTGAACCGTCAGTTCGTGCCAACCCTTCTTGACTGCTCGTTGCGCGATCACGTAAAGGTTACCCAAGATAGCGCTTATACCTAGCAGCCAAATGGCCACGCGGAGGATGGTACTGGGCATAAGGCGTTGACAAGTTGAGAAGGATTCTGTAGGACCAATGCAGGAGACATTTCGCGCAGGATCAAGGAGACAACAAAGGCGGTAATCACGGGTTGACCTGCAAAAAAAATATCGGTACAATTATGCAACTTATATCTATCAAAAACATCCCCATCATTGAACCACATTACATATGGTCATAAGCATTGTTATTTATATTAAGGTTCAGGAAAAGTACACTGGTATCTATTTCTTAGAATGCTGTTTTTCTCGGAATATACAGCTGAAGCTGAGCTGAAACTTCATCAGGTTAGTTGTTTAGTATCCTTCATTAGATTTTGAACACTTTTGTTGCTTCAAACGAACAAAATGCACAAATTACAAATGATGGACTATATGTACAATATTTGCTTTTGCTGCAATTTTCAGAAACAAATGGATTTTGAGGATTAGTATATTATAGCAAAAATTGTTACACTGACTTGCTTCACGGTTTGGGTTCGGAGATGCTGGAAAATCCAAGAAAACCAACCCTGTTTTTGTAGTCTGGTTCCCTGACCCCATGTAAGATGAAACGGAGCAATTTATAGACTTTGGGGGATTGTAAGGTCAGAAGATCAGTCTAGAAGGCTTGTACCCCTTCACAGGTGTGTTATCAATTGCAAAGAAACTGCGGAATAGCTAAATATGAACAATTAGGGGCACTTTAAAAAAAAAATGTTTTCTGCAACGCTGGTCGGCCGGCCAGCGTTAGCAAAATACAAGTTTTCCTGAAAATGTCAGCACACCAGGAGCCACGATTTTACATGATGCTTTATACTGAACCTTAAATGAAATCTAGTGGTGGCTTTCTGAAATTCAAATTGAGAATTGAGCTTGGCGATGTTTGGGCACGAAATTAAAGTATCGATATAAGGAATTTGTGTGATACAAGTGTTAAAATAACCGGGAAAACCTATAATAAACAAAACGTGAACTTACAATGAGGCCAAGTTGTCAAGACCATCGAGTATCCCCATGGTTGGTGCTTCCAAATCGGCATGTAGAATGTTTCTGTAGAAATTAAATACATAAAATATACAGTGAATCCAGACGGTGCGTAGATTGGACGTGTCAAGCCCACAGGAAAGTGGAAAAAATTATCTTCCATGGTTGAACTTGGAGTCGGGACATAATATTGGATGTTGCCAATCTGCTGATGAAATTCTGTGGACACTGTAAACTTATGTCCGATGGCATTTGGGAAAACATTCACAGGCTTTCTCTGGTAAGACCCGAACCCCATCCCCATCTTACTACGACAATTAACGATTGGGGAAAATCTATAAGCAATCACTTTACTAACATCATCCTGCTTAAGATTAAGTTTATAGTTGCACCCATGTAAAACAATTCTTGTGTGAGTTTGTGAGGATCTGAAAAGATGCGGGTTAAAGAACGGGGGAAACTTAACGTTTCGGACAGTATGCTCTGCCCGTCGTCAGGAGATAACGGTTCTTTCCAGAACCTCACAAACTCACAAAAGAGATTTGTTACATTGTGCAACCATAAACTTGATCTTATTGCTATCCTCACCATGCAAACCTTCCAATCTTATCATCCTGCTTAGAATTCCTTTCCAAACACAAGAAAGAATCTACTTACAGAGAAACCACATTGGAGAGTCCCTTGAATGTCCCAGGCTCAATGTATCTCAATGGCACGTGACTCATCCACCTGTAACAACAAAATACGACTGATATTCTGCAGTTCACTTTTACGCATAACATGAACAATATTAGAAAAAAACACTTTTCTCTTTTCGAGCACCACCGACGGGTGCAATGATTGCGCAATGCATGTCATCACTCAATCAACCTCATCGTCATTTCATCAGAGCCTGTGGGCACAATGAGCCCCATGAAACTTCTTACCATAGTTATGGAACACTTAGGCTGATTGGCAAGAAATTTGGTGACCTTTCCTATCATTATGGTACTAACGCAGAGCTATACGACGGATTGCCTAAAGTCTCACACAAAATCGCTGAACGGAGATTACACCTAGTCGGCCACTGTGTCACGCATCCTGAAGAAATAGCCTCGAAGTTGATACTATGGCAACCAACTCATGGTCATCTAAGGCCAGGGAGGCAGGCCACCACATTCACTGATCTTCTTCAAAGAGACACTGGGCTAAAATCACCATCGGAGATACGAACAGTGATGCTGGAAAGAAACATCCGGAGAAATTTCGTTTCCTTGAATTGGTTCGATCGGAAGATCGACCAAGGTAGGTAGGTACTATAACATTAGAATGACAATGGTTACCATGGCAACGGATGTAAAACACAGGTTATCATATCTTCTGGTTATTTTCATATATGATATGGAACTCTGTAAATCTTAAGACATTTTTTCCCTGGTTTGACTAATTACTTACAGTACTTGAAGCTTTGACAACCCAGCAAAAGTATCGGCCTGCAGATCCGTAAAGGTGTTGTTGCCAAGATCCCTGGAAAATGAAGGATGTTTGAGTCGTGTCAACATGAATGACGCACTACGGCTTTAGGTTGAAATACCACCATTATTATCAACAATATAAATCTAATGTTATTTTAAGGGCAGAATAATTGGTAAATATTCTAATTCTTTTCAAATGACCGAAAAAGTCCCAGGAAAATTCAGCAACAACAACACTTCTTTGTGAAATGCCACACAAAAACAGTTGGGCAAATGGGTTGGTATTTTGAACAATATTGGTCACCATAGCAACTGCCGACATTCTTGGGCGAATTCTCCCAAAGGTTGGTCAATTTGTATCCCGATGAATAGGATTGTGTCATACTCATGTTAGGTAAATAAGAACAGTGATATTCGCAACGACCTAAACAGGCTAGGGGCAAATGTATGGGTAAGAACCCTGTCCCATGCTATTCATCCAAGTTTGTTTTTGTCACTTTCCTCTATTTCTTCAGTCTTAACAACTTAGTATTTTTTTTCTACGTAATACAACTAAGGGCGAAAATCTCAGTGATCATTGTGTCAAGAGAAATAACGACAAAACGGGGGGAATTGGTATGGTTGGAACGTACTATAGCAATGCACGAAGCATGGAAGGTTATATAGACAGCGCATTGAAGGCCGACTTTTAAGGATTTGTATTTTTCGGCCGGTTGTCTCAGGACACAAAATGGCGAGAAAATTGAAAAAAAAAACCGAAAATGAAACACTTCTTTTTCTTGCACAAATGCTTCACAGTTGCAAACAAATACACAACTGTTCCTTTAACTTAGTTGATAACCACTCAGTTAAGTCCTGAATACGGCTATTCGCATGACCACATCCTCAAATCACAACATGTAAAACATAAACTCCAGCTTTCGCCCGAAACTTGGGGGGGAAATCAAATCTATATACTTGTATGCTTTTAGTAACATTTCACTGTTATCATATCACTTCACTAAACTATTTTGAAAAACTCCTCTATCCGTCAGTGACGTTCTTCCCACAAGGGATCCCTTGCTGGACAAGGAAGCAGGTTATTGTATGCTCTTTATTTTATTTAGTCTTTTAAGTTACCTTTCAAAATTCCACCAAAAAATGTACTTTATCAATTATTATCAACTCACATATATATCAAATTGTCCAGTCCTTGGAAAGCACCTGGCTCCACCTTCGAGATGTTATCACTGACAAGAATCCTGTGAGCCAGAACAAATATCATTGCCCAACAGGTGAAACAGTTAATGCCAAACATTGCATACAGGTGAAACACCAACAGGTGAAACAGTTAATGCCAAACATTGCATTTGGGAGGCAGGCCAACTTCTAACAATCCGCCATATAATCATGCATGGCAAACATCGATCCCTAGGCTAGTTAAAGAATCACTGCATACTAATCAGTTTAGTCGATAGGGCAACCTGGGGTATGTTAGTTCAGTATGATTGACTACACAGGTTCAGTGGGAGGATGGGATATTTGTGATATCTGTCGGAGGAAACCTGTCTGCGTTTTGTTATTGTTGTGCCGATGTAGTTATCCTGGCCGTTATTGTAGTGTATAGTGTACATGTTATGCCTACAGTCATTTGGTTTCCAATCACAAAAAGGCGTCACTAAGATAGCCCCAGTGACCAGTGTGGAATAGACCAATATTAAATATGCATTTGAATCTAGGAACTCAGTGATCTCTTTAGAACGTCCGCAACGAAAACGTTAGCTTTTTAGTGTGCGGCGGGCTTTACACTAAAGAGGTCCGGCTTGTCTGCAAATTGAAAATTCATCCATTGTTCTAAAATAGGCCTATGTCCTTTTTCGGGGTAGTGTCAGCAGTGGCGGCTCAAGACTCTAAAATTTGGGACAGCAAGTGAGGGGCAAAGGAATAATGGGGGGGGGAGCAACATCGAAAAGCTGAGGTTGGCCGGACATGATATGACGCTTAGAGGCGCTGTTTAAATGTGCATGTACCCTCGTTTGGTGGCAATTTCCGATGGTTTCCAGTCTGAAATATACATTCAATGACTTCGAGTCTCTACTTTACTATTTTTCTTTTCTTTTACATTATTTTTCCTTTGTTTTAATTTTCGTGGGGGGACTGGGGACAAGGCCGACGATCGGGGGGGGGGGGGGGGGGAATGCCCCCATGTCCCCCGTAGCGCCACCTCTGAGTGTCACTTCAATAACCTTTTGGCTTTTACTACTTTTTCCAAAAAATCCGATCTATAGGTTTTCCCGGCTATTTTAACACTTGTATCACACGAATTCCTTATATCGATTCTTTAATTTCGTCCCCAATCATCGCCAAGCTCACTTCTCAATTTAAATTTCAGAAAGCCACCACTAGATTTCACTTAAGGTTCAGTATAATTCAAATTGTTAGCATTCTGATTCGTCCAAAATCTTTGAAATTCGTCTCGTGAAGCAATCGGAGTTGAATTGACAAAGAAAATTCGTTTTTTGTCAGTCGTTTTCATGCTGTTGTCATTACATTTCGTCCCTGGTGACCTAAATCGTATACGATAAAAATGCGCCCAATCTTTAGACTTATTTGAAGAATTATGCGTAATAAAACAATGATAATTCAACATGTATTTACTGTATGTATAAATAAAAGTAGTTAGCTGTAAGGTATGAATTTTTATTTCTGTGTTTCACAATTAACATCAGAGTCAGGAATTGACATTTCACAATATGCACTTATGACATGGACACTAAGCATTAAGGTCAAACACCTTCTTAATGTTGTTCTTTGATAGACATACCTTATTTCTATTGTTTTATTCATATACATATATCAAGGAGCAACATTACGAAGGTGTTTGATCTTAATGCTTAAATTCCATATGCTAAGCAAAGACCATATTGTGAAAGTTCAATTCTGATTTTAATGTTAATTGTCAAAGACAATTCAAAACTTACAGCTATAATTTCCTTTAATAAGGAAATATTTGTTAAAAATTACAATTTAATCAATGCGCAAACAATTCCAAAGACAGGGCACATTCGTAATCGTAACGTTTTAAGTCGCCAGAGACGAAATGTAACGACAAGAACATTAAAACGAATGACAAAAAAACGAATTTGCTTTTTCAATTCAACGCCGATTGCTTCACGAGACGAATTTCAAAGATGTTGGACGAATCGGAATGCTAACAGTTTGAATTATACTGAACCTTAAATGAAATCTAGTGGTGGCTTTTTGAAATTCAAATTGAGAGTTGAGCTTGGCGATGTTCGAGGACGAAATTAAAGTATCGTTATAGGAATCCATCCGTGTGATACAAGAGTTAAAATAGCCGGGAAAACCTATATTAGTTATAAGACGCGTGGAATACTGAACAAACTAAACGCAACGGCATCTAAGTACGCAATATATCCCGAGTTTAATTCCTCTATTTTTCAGATCGTAGCTTAAGCAGCAACATGGCAGCTACTCCTGTCAAGAAATTAAGATAAGAGACCACAATAATTCTAAATTAGTCTCAAAAGTTCTCTTGTCAAATGTATTTTTCCAACGGGCTTACAAATTTGATTTCATGTTTATTGTTCAGTTTTTGTATTTGTTGTTTTTCTTTTTATTTCAACAACTTGCTTCACACTTTTACATATATTCCATTCTGAGTGTGTTCTTTTATGATAAGAATAACCTGGTATTAAAAAAAGTCCACGACAGATAAAACAAAACATCTTTTTTTCATCAATCAATTATCTTACAGATCTGTGACGTTGTGAAGTCCATGGAAGGTTCCCTTCTGTAACGTTGACAGAGAATTACCTGTTATGGATCTGCAAAACAGAATGAAACCATGAAGCCAGGGCATAAATAATAGAGCCTGAAAGTTCACCCCTGGTGGCGCCCTTCCAGCCCCTTGTAATGGAAACTTAAAGTGCAAAAAATCTAAACTTTGTAATTATTTTTGGTACATTGATTTCTTAAGAAAATCACACTTGAAAAAAGGCCTTTGTAATATTGTTACTAGCTTTATGGAAACTGAAAAATCTCATGACGTGAAAGAGACATATCATGCCAAAAATTGACCTCTCACTTCCGAAAATCTCAAATGCATGTGGACTAGTGAAACTCGGTCAGTGTACTCGTACAAAGATGAACATTTATGAAATAATTTTGTTGCGGTCATAGGGTGAAAACTGAAACCTAAATAGGAGACTATAAAATGTCATTTAGGGTATACCTTTTTGGGGGGATAAACTTGAAGGACTCATAAGCATTTACAAACAAATCTAAAATGACCACTGATTACTGCATTCAGGCCAGCCCAACTAAATATAGAACCCATCGGCTGTACATAGGTAAATCTTCGCGTCGTTGTACATTTTCGTTCTGACACAAGAACGCGATTTGAAAACAAACGTAAACGAACAAGGAGACCTAGGAACGAAAATGCCGGATGTAAAAAGTCGAAAGAAAAATTCTTTTTTACCCATCTCCAAGTGATTTTCACATCATTTTTTTTTCTTGAGTAATATAGGTTTTCCCAGCTATTTTAACACTTTTATCACTCGAATTCCCTATATCATGCCTTTAATTTCGTCCCCAATCATCGCCAAGCTCACTTCTCAATTTGAATTTCAAAAAGCCACCACTAGATTTCATTTAAGGTGCAGTATAATTCAAATTGTTAGCATTCCGATTCGTCCAAAATCTTTGAAATTCGTCTCGTGAAGCAATCGGCGTTGAATTGACAAAGCAAATTCGTTTTTTGTCATTCGTTTTCAAGTTGTTGTCATTACATTTCGTTTCTTGTGACGTACAGTGCATATGATTATAGAAAAAGCGTCCAATCTTTAGACTTATTTGAAGAATTGTGCGCATTAAAACAATGATAAATTCAACATCCATTACCCTATATGTATAAATAAAAGTTGTTAGCTGCATGAGGTATGCATTTTTATTTTGTGTTTCACAATTAACATTAGAGTCAAGAATTGACATTTCAAATATACATGGACACTAAGCGTCTTCTGAATGTTGCTCTTTGATAGACATATACCGTTTTTCTGTTGTTTTAATCATATACATGTACATATATCAAAGGGCAACATTAAGAAGGTCACTGCCTGATGTCAATGCTTAATTTCCATATGCTAAACAAAGAGCATATTGTGAAAGTCCCATTCTGATTTTATTGTTAACTGTCAAAGAAAACTCAAACCTTACAGCTAACTTCTTTCATTTATAAGGAACTATTTGCTTAACATTAAAACTGTCATTAACGTGCACAATTCTTTAAATTAGTCCAAAGATTGGGCACATTTTTAATCGTTACGTTTTAAGTCACCAGAAACGAAATGTAATGATAACAACATGAAAATGAATGACAAAAAACGAATTTGCTTTGTCAATTCAACGCCGATTGCTTCACGAGACGAATTTCAGAGATTTTGGACGAATCGGTATGCTAAAAATTTGAATTATACTGAACCTTAAATGAAATCTAGTGGCGACTTTTTGAAATTCAATTTGAGATGTGAGCTGGGCGGTGATCGGGGACGAAATTAAAGTAATGATATAGGGAATTTGTGTGATAAAAGTGTTAAAATAGCTGGGAAAACCTATAGCAAAATAAATGTTTAATTTCGTCCTTTATTATGCAATTCCAAATTTAGTTCAAGCAAATTCAAACCATGAGCACACCTATTGGTCAAGCAGTTTTCGATTCATCTCGTCTACGCCGAGTTATTCAGAAAACAAATTCGTCTCATGCCACACAATTTCAGTCAAAACTTTGTTGAATTTCTTCATTGAGACATATTCAGTATGAGGTATACAGGCTGCTGACCCGACTAATTTTTCCACTTTCTCTTTCCTTGTTTCATAAATGTATTCTTTGTTTCTTTTGATTTTATCCAGAAAGATAAAAAAAAAATACGTTAGACTCAATTTTAGGCAAAAACAAAAGTAACACCGTGAATAAAGGTCATCGTAGTTCTGAACATTTCCTTTGTTTATGTTAACATTTACTCTATTCGGTTGTTAAGTTTGATTTACTTTATGTTACGTTGTACTGTTACTTCAGTGGCGGTTCTTTGAGTTCAGTATGGTCTACACCTACATGGTTTGATAACATCAGTTGAATGTTGCTAGTTGTGCTTTACTTTAAGACACAAGGAAAATGCTTTAGCACGCACAAGACTAATTTACTTAACACAAAGATAGGTTTTCCCGTACATTTTTTTTTAATGCAAAACTTTTTGCATTCAAACTCATAAACGGTTTACTTCAATTTCGTCTTGAAAATTAGTGATCTTGCATACCCCATGTTCAATTTCGTCTTTATTCGCTCATTTTCGCAATTTGTTCAAACAATTTCATACCTTTAGCCATACTTTTTCGTGAAAGACAACTCAATTTCGTCGTCCGCAATTGCCGAACGTACGATAGATGAAGCAATTTCGTCATTTTGCAATCAATGTTATATAAATTTCATTCAAATTCGTCCCATGATTCTATGCTATCTTTACGTTTTCATCTGTTCAATTCCACTTTGAACATATTTACTTTATTTTGCTTGTGTTTGTTTAGTATAGGTTTTCCCGTCCAATTTCGCACTTAGTGCATGCAAAAGTAAAGAAAGGTCATTCAATTTCGCACATAGTGCATGAGAAAGTATAAATAGGTCATTCAATTTCTCGGATAGGGCAGCCAAAATCACCAATCGGCATTCAAATTCGCTATAGGGCAGCCAAAATCACCAATCGGCATTCAAATTCGCTATAGTGCAGCAAAAATGGCCAATTGGCATTCATAATCGCTTTAGGGCAACCAAATTCGCCAATCGGCATACGAATTCGTACATAGTGCAACCAAGTTCGCCCTTGAAACCCCCTCGAGCTAAGTTAAAGCATTCAATTTTGCCAAAGGGCATCCAATTATACAATTTGTGCATCCAATTTAGTACATGAAATTTTTTTTCTATCTGTTTTTTTTTATAGCTTTCTCATGTTTATATCTTCTTCCACTTTATGAGCTTGCTTTGTCTATATTCAGTCGCCGAATAAAAATCATATTTATTGGATGGCCCAAAGGCAGATGAATTAACAGAGGGAAAATTTCCTTACATTTCCCTCTGTTATTTCGTATGCCTTTTTTATCTTTGTAACTTTTCTTTCATAATGTATATTTTCATTTGCACCATCTCTTCAATTATATGCATTGACTAGAGACATAAATCATAGATTTTCTTCTTTCATATTGTATATACATGTATATATATTTACTTTTTGTGTTGTTTATCTTGTATCTGTTTTCATATGACTTTAATCATTTAAAACAATATTTTCATCACAACTTAAGACATTGATTACGGTTTTCTTCTCTTATAATAATTCTTTGTTGAACCTTTTATATTCTTTTTAAAACATAATTATAACTAAATGTATATATATACTTAATATGATATCGCAACTGCAGATGGTTATATTTTACTGATCTTTGGTAGGAAATTTACATGTTAAAGTTCAAAGCTCAAAACACAGTCATTTTTTCAGCCATTGATGTTAATTGCGTAATGTCTGCCAATGTAAATTCTCAAGCTGCTGATAATTATATGTGGAAAGCAAGGTAAAATGCAAAGAATGCATTACCAAAGGAGATGAAAGAAATATATATACAATTTGCGCCAAAGCGCTGGTGAGGAACACAATAACTTGCTCAATAAGCAGGCCAATGCTTCTATAATTTACGTTTCAGCTCTAGGAGACAAAACAAATACAACTATCGAATTCCAGGCATATGTAAAAACAAATGTAAATTGTCCAGTGAAGTTTTATAAATGGTCATTGGTGGCACACATATTGCAGGTTGGGAAAAACGCGCAAAGAATATTTGAATATGTATTACTGTATACAAGTCATGTAAATACAGTGCTAAGTTGAATGCACTAGTTATGAACATGAATACCCTATGTCGAAATTGAATGCTCTATCTTCAGTCACGTGTCCTTCCGTGCTAACTTGAATGCACTATGGCAAATCTGAATGTTGTTTTTACACTTTTGATTGCTCTATGGCGAATCTGAATGCCCATTATGAAATTGTGGCTGCTGTGTGGTGATTCTGAATGACTGTTTTTCTTTTTGGACTGCTCTATGGCGATTTTGAATGACTAGTTTGATATTTTGGTTGCCCTATAGCAAAATTGAATGAACTATTTATACGCTTGCATGCACTAAGTGCGAAATTGGACGGGAAAACCTATATTTTCTCTGTTTAACGTAGGTTTTCATGTATTAATTATTATGCAAAATTTAGTGTAATCTTTTTCAATACTTATTTATGTATCCATTTAGTTCTTTGACAATTTTATGCGTCAACAACTGAAATAATTAAGGTATATACAGGCAACTAAAAAAATGTATGCAAGAAGTAAGTAGGCATATAATTATGTACTTTCACATCTTTCAGAAACAGTCAATTCAGTTCTTCTTCTTCTTATCCTTTGGATTGGTTGTTAAACCTTCAATTTCTTGTCTTGCAATACACCGTGCCAAATCTGTGCATGGTTGTACCAGCGAGCGCATTTGTCTGATGAACTTGATCAAAAATTTCTTGCAATCGATTGAACGACAAATTCGATCCTAACATTATGTGGATGGTCATCAGGTGAGGCGAATTCCATTGAAATCTGACGACATCGAATGGAGAAATATTGAAATTGATTGACCATTGATCATTTGGAATGCCCAATGACTAAATTCATTGTAGCATTTGCGCGTTCCGGTCTTCTCGAAACGAAATTGAAGTTAACCGTTTATGAATTTGAATGAAAACAAGTTTTAAAATGTGCGGGAAGACCTATATTAAAGCGATTGATATCAGACGAGTTTGATCTTTGAATGCTCTCATTCGGCAACACCTGAGACGAATTCAATCTGTACTAACAAATATTCTTGACCAAATTCTTAAATAAGTTGACTAAACTTTAAAATTGAATGATAAATGACTAAATTGATTTTGCTGAAAGCATGTGAAATTCTTCTGGGACAAATTTCACCGTATTATTAAGACGTCGCCCGACAATGTTATTCAATAACATTCGAGTTTGAATGTTATGAGCTTTGA
This sequence comes from Patiria pectinifera, assembly GCA_029964075.1. Taxonomy (NCBI): domain Eukaryota; kingdom Metazoa; phylum Echinodermata; class Asteroidea; order Valvatida; family Asterinidae; genus Patiria; species Patiria pectinifera. The sequence continues at coordinate 4,118,666 of CM057132.1, forward strand.
AATGGGTAACGGCCTGGATGGATAGGCTAAAGTGAACGTCTCCAAAAAATCGTTGAAGAAAAAAAAATCTATATTTTGATCATTCGGCAAAGAAGGGGTTACCAACCCCAATTTTGGTTTTTGTAGGAAGCGTAAATTTGTTTTTTAAAAGGAAATTCCCCCACAGTGCAATCTATTTAGCGCCCTCACGCGTCCTAAAAGGGCATTTTCCAAAATCCTTGCTACTTATTTCTGCTTCGATCCGGCCCTGGATCAACGAAAAAGCATAAAGGAAAATAGAAGATGATAAAGATTAAAATATACAGCAACGGAAGATACAAGTGCGCATTTTTGTTTGCGTGGGTTCAAGCCTTCTTCACACTTTAATAGCGTCGTAATTTACTTCGGGGAGTTCCTTAAAAGCAACAGTTTCCGTGGTCGGAACCTGATATCTTTTAAAATCCGATTAATTCTGTGAACCCCTTGGAGAAATCAATGTGGCGACAAACATTACACAAATTACATTACGGATTACATTTTTTTGCTATTGAAATCCAGAGACACGACTCAGTTAGTGTACTCTCAAAGCATAATACCTTAAAGGCCCAAGGCCGCCACTTCGTGAGCACCGAGTGCCAAAGGTCTGGCATCAAGGCCAACAAGTCGCCATACGTAATTGTCAATTCAGTTCGTTTACATAAAAACATTTAATTTTTAAATTGAGACCCCAGAAAAATGAAATTAAATATTCTATGAATTTGTACTCTTAATCTACGAAAGCCTGTTAGTGCCCCAGTCAGAGCAGTTTTATCCCAGAGCAGTTGTGTTTTGTTTTTGTAGAGAGAGCAGACGTTTTTTCGAGAGCAGTTGTTTTTCTTTTCTAGTCGCGTTTCATCCGCGCGGACGCCTAAGCTGTGCATGCAGTCAAAGATCGGAGTTCGCTCAAAAAAGTGAAACAGGAAGAACTTCGCTAGTCCCCCCCCCCCCCACCCTGCAAACAGGACGATGGGAAGGCTGATGAGTTTACGCTCTGATTGGATAGATTTGCGTGACCTGTGACCTACAAGTCATCATGGCCACGACCTTGCAAGGTTTCAAACGGCCGTTAAGACTGAGTCATCACTCTTTTATTCCCATTCATAAATGTTTTTATTTTTTCGTTGAAAAGCGTAATGTGGGAAGATCTGTCAAACTCATCTGTTTTGTAAATGTTGAATTCCCGTCACTTGATCAGGCTTCGTTTAGAATTCACGAAGGGTCAAATTGCATATTATTCGACGCTTAAAATTTGTCCACATGGTCCGCAATGAAAAAGAAATCACATCCGGTATGGAATGTGTGCATTTCTATTAGAGGGTTTTCGGATAGCATTTGCGCGCATTGGCTAACTGCGGTCTTAAACAGCTGCAGCCAGATATGTCTTTATATACACAGGTCATGATAAATTACCCAGAATGCCACCCCCACTTCCTTCAAAAGATTCTGTGAAGCTCATCAGCGTGTCCCATCGCCCTATTTGCAGGGCGGGGGGGGGGGGACGAGCGAGCAGGAAGTTCTTGCTCGGGTCACTAGCGGGAAGGGCGCCTCGCACGGCAGGTAGGTAAAAACTAGATTTTCCCCATGCACTCAGCGTGAAATCTTAGTTATGCAAAGCCACCTAACTAATTGGGTTTTTTTTGGAGGGGGGATCATGAAACTGTGTAACGTTTAAAATCAGTTTATTCTCTGATTAATAGCATCACACCTCTGCTTCAAGCGGAAATGCCTAAAAGTGCCTGTTTTCTAATTTCCGTTCAGTTTTATCCTAATGAGCTTATTTTACAGGAACATGGTATCGAAAAGATTCAGAGTTAAGGGTGGTAATGTGAACAATTGCTCTCAAAAAAAAAATTGCTCTGAAAAAAAATAATAATTGCACTGGAAAAAAAATAACAATTGCTCTGAAAAAAAAAATCACCGCAACGGGAAGAAATTGCTCTAAAAAAATAACTGCTTTGCGAAAGTTACTAAACAATAGACTGTGCGTTCTATGACCGTTATGAAACCACGGACTATGTAACGGGGACATTCCACTATCAGGCCTGTAATCGTTGTTGTACATAATGTACATAAAATAAGGCAAGGCCCGCGACCAAAACTTTGTTTCGTAAAGTTCCGGGGGGAAAAACTGTTTTGAAAAAATAACTGCTCTGGAAAAAAAATAACTGCACGCAAAAATAAAGTGGTGGCATTAACGGATTTTCGTACTAAGCCATGGTACAGACTGACTCTACGTAGGTGTAATCTCAATACTCACAGGTGCTGAAGAGATGAAAGATCTTGGAACGTGTCAGGGTAAACGAACTCTAGTGCATTGTACGACAGTTCGCTGTCATAGAATCAAGGAAAACAAACGTCCATGAATAAACCAGCGGATAATGCTTAATGCAAGTGCATGTATAATGCTGTAAGGGCCATTACATATCAGAGTGTCAGGCGGCAAAATCAAAGATTGTTGGTGCCAACGCTCCAGCAGCTCCGTGCCTTTGGCCGTAATGAACGTCTAGTAACTGATGAAAATTGATAAGCATAAACGTAAACGGTCCAAAGTACTTTCGAAAAATTAACTCTTAAGAGTTGGAAATATAATCTAGTGAGGAAATCTGAAATTTTGCAGATAAAAGAATCACACTTAGTTTTACATAGGGGAAGCTTTGTAGCCGAGTCTACGAGGAGTACAAATGCAAGTCCACATATACAAGTCCATCACAAGTCCATCAGGAGTCCTCCAGTTTCGATTCACATCACACGCTAGTCTTGGTCATGCACTGCAGAGACCTGAAGTGCCTCTCGATGTCTTCCTGAACCCCAACAACCAACCATCAGAACCCTTCCGACAGGGAGGAGGCCTGCGTCACACCTACCTCTCACAGATCATGCATAGACGACCTTTAACGCCATCGGCCTTAAACATGATCAGGCTGTTCGTGCTGCCCCAGGATCGGGCTGGATGGCTGAAAAGAAGCTCGAGCATTGGAAAAAAACCACACAACGTCTCGAGTCGAATACGACTCCTGTAGCGTCAACTAGTAGTAGTCAAATGAATTGTAACTATAGTTTAAGGCATTCCTTTGTTATTGTGTCCCCTGTTACTCGTGACTGGACTGGTGAAAGGACTTGTGATGGACTCAACTACGACACTGGGCAAAATCCTCTTCTTTTTTTTAAAAAAGAACAAGCATTATTTTTTGACAATTTGTCAATTAATTCATTGACTTTGCATACTGATTGGACTTGGATCAAAGAGGTAACAAGATGGTTAAAAGATCTTCAAAAGCGCCCTCATCACTTTTTTTCATTAAAGAAAGATGTCATAAGCGATGACTGGGTTTTCATCAATGTTGGAAAGAGACATGCTTTAAACAGTCTTCACAGTGCGTGCAGATCAATGGTATTTATTGACAAAGACAAAGCTATAATTGCCGGATGAGAGCGGCGTTTGAGTCCCTGTAATTCTGATTTTGCAAAACATCCTGTGTGCCGTCATTGCATGAAAGTTGTGCAACGATGCGCATAATTATCAGCGGCACAATCTTGCGTTTATAACACGACTGCTAATTTTACACGACCGTGAAATTGTGTGAAGTCATCAGGTTGTAAGTTTAATTCGGTGTAAAATCTCGTCATAAAAAAAACTAATGGAAAAAATTAACAAACTCATAGTTAACTTAAAATCCTAATATGTCTTTATCAAGTTAGTATTTGGTTGGTTCTTTTCACTAAAAACAAAGTCACGATATCATGCAGAGTTGAAGACATTGTAAAGAACAAAGGAAGATAGGGAAGTAGGAAACTTGAATTAAAGGTAATTTATCACGTAATTTTTTTGTAACACATGGTGTTTTGCAAACCTCCCATTCATTTATTATTTTGTTAATTAATAATTTTCATTAACTAATATATTCGTTGAATCAAGGTATTGTTGAAAATGGGACTGTTTAATGGTAATAAGGTATGTTTCGAGGTTTCATTTGATCTTGTTAATTCTTGTTTTAAGAAACTCTAGTGCATTGTACGACAGTTCGCTGTCATAGAATCAAGGAAAACAAACGTCCATGAATAAACCAGCGGATAATGCTTAATGCAAGTGCATGTATAATGCTGTACGGGCCATTACATATCAGAGTGTCAGGCGGCAAAATCAAAGATTGTTGGTGACAACGCTCCAGCAGCTCCGTGCTATTGGCCGTAATGAACTTCTGGTAACTGATGAAAATTGATAAGCATAAACGTAATGGTCCAAAGTACTTTCGAAAAATAAACTAACTCTTTTAAGAAAGAACCATAAGGCAGAAGATCAATGGAATTGAAAGAAGCACAGACAATTATCAAATGATTGGGTTTTTTTTTGCACTGGTGTAAATTGATTATATCCTCAGACAGGACACCACAATGCAAACAGTATTCGAGCGTCCAACGCCATTTGTAAGAAAAAAAGTAATATCTGTATTACCAGTACTACTCTTTTCTAACTGACGAATAAGTTTGAATTTTCTTTCTACCCTACAGTTACAAGGTTTTACATACTTGCTTATGACCACCACACTTTTTCAGTGCTAATGGTATAAAGATAAATGAGGCCTAGGGTCTAAACCCTCAAAAGAATACTAAAGTTTGCCTGAATGAAACTAGTTCCAAATCAAAATACAGCAAGGGTGTATATTAGGACATGAATGTGCAATCGTATTTTAAAAATGTATAGATATATACAGATAGGCTCTTCGATTAAACTTTAAAATGAAAATCGCCAATCGAATAATGCCAAGTTACGCAATCGCTCCAAATCTAGCCAACCATTTTTAAAGGAGGCCAAAGACCGTTTGACATTACTGACATTGTCACTCACAATGATCGTAGCGCTGTCAATCCCTCTAATGCGCCGTGCTCCATGTATCGAATCGGTACATTATTGATGTCCCTGCAAAAGAAATACCAGGGGAAACATAATTCTGACCAATTACATGAAACAGAAAAGGGCAATACAAAACTTATTCGCTCGTACCCACCGCCTGTATTTCTCTGCGCTCCCATTGGATGGATTGTGTTAACACTTTGACCCAGGTCAATACTTGTACTTCTGCAAGGTCCAGACCAGTAAATAGACTGCCATAGACCTTAGATGTAATTACGCGAACTTTCCGAAATTGCACAAAAAATACTCTCAACTCTCTGAGGTGTTCTAGACACATATCAAATTAAAGCTTATTTCATCATCTTTCATTTTCTGTTCAATATTTGGGGGTAATCCAATTACTTTTGGGAGAAATTTCCACCCGAAGAAGATCACCTCTAAAAATAGTCCTGAAGGCCATTGCCATTTTGAAAAGCGCTTTTGGGCCCAATTTCATCCAAATTTCACAGAAATACAAGCTCACAGTCATGTGAACGCATCCACCCTTCTTTTTGTACAAATCCTCATGATCATGGCCCACAAAATGCTCTAAAACCGAAGAATTTGAGAGCATACAAATCGTGATTTGGACGGCGTAGGCAATTTGTGACGCAGGCAATTTTGCATACCGTTGCGAGTGGAAAACACGTGCGCTGACTACCAATAGTGCCTTGCGTTTCCGTTGTTGATTTTGTTCAGTGAACTACCAATTACCAATTACCATGTCCCCGATTCTGCCATAAAATTGTGTGCAGGGGATAATCGGTCAGTCAGCAGCATATGGTTGTGCGTTCAAGCAAAACGTCTTTTTTTGGCGTCGTGGTTGTTTCTATTGGGGGTGGGAATGTATTTGAAATTGAGTAGCCAATTTTTTTAATTCTTTTAATTTATTTTAACTAAGCACAATACTCACAACGACGATACGCGGGACAGTCCCAGAAATGTGCCTTTCTTCAGCGTCTTCATGCTGTTGTAAGAAAGACTCCTTGAAATACAATGGATGGAGGAGGAAAAAAAAGCTCAGTCAAATTAATGCATAATTTTGCATCCAAAATGTGTTGGGGCTGATATCGGGTCATGGAAGTTGAATTGTGTTAAGGTTAAATTGGTATAATGTAAAGGTTATGGCAACACACGTTTGAAAACTTTATAGACCATGTGGCATTTGTTACAAAATTGGTATTGTGTAGGGTCACCGCCGTAATGCCAACTTTCAGCAAATGGTTCTCTTCTGCACTGCATGTAGATCTCTAAAATACGAATGGTTTAAAACAGTCTACTGTATACAGCGGCGAAGCTACGGGGGCGTGGGGCGCACCCCCCCCTAATAAAAATCGTTGGCCAAGTCACCCCTCCCGCCACTGGAAAGTTGGCAATCGGAGAAAATCACGCAACCATTAATAGCGGGTTTAAAATAAAGTCAATTTTTCATATTTGTGAAAATTTATGTTGGCGAATACCCAGTTTTTCGCGATTAGCTGTTTATTTTAACGTCCCATGGATCGCGTATAGCAATACTTTTTTCTCTGTCAATGACCATGAATTCGGTTTTGAACAGCACCCCCTCTGCAAGATAGTGTCCAGTCCCCTGCCCCACCCCGTACTTAAAAAAGTAATAGCACAAAAAAGACTTCAGCTAACCGTACTAAAAACTATATTAAAGTTGAAAATCACATAAGTTATTCGGCAAATTCTGGGCAAGTACACATTTAGTTGCGAATCTGAAATATTATGCATCTGATATGCTCGACATTTTCGAATTTGATAACGCTCATCATCAAAGAACGAATGTAACTCCGATGTAATTGTCTTAGATAGGCCTACTCTAAATATACAAACTCCATGCTGCTTAAAAGATGCCGCAGTGACTTTAATACGCAAGATCCCAATCGGCTTCAAATTGATGCATTGTCATCTTTTGAGTTACACAATCGATAGTTTTTTGCTTCCATGTGCTGTCTTGCTCTCGACACATTCCTATATTTCTTCCCAGACAAGTGCTGGAGGATATTTGATAACAATGAGATCTGGCCACGTTCATTTGGATTGAAGCTCATCAAGCTGATTAATTACTCACATGTAGGACACATTGGCAATACTTCGGAACACTCCCGGCACCAGGTCTATGATGTCGTTATGACTCATATTTCTGAGAGAAAAAAAACGAAAACGAGACGCTCCCAATGGGAGTGAATAGGATTTAAATTAAAGCAAATTCAACTCGTATGATTTTGTTACTGATTTCCCAGGGGCGTGAATGCGTAGTTGTTTTTTCTCTCACCCACACAGACACATAGTTCATTAGACATTGCCTAATACAAGAGTGCTATCCCAAAGGGTGAAAAGTTGGGTGGGATGAACGCAAAGTGCAAGGAGAAGGGCATAATTGGTCTGCGACGATAGAGGGATCCATTTTGCCTAGCCCGAACAAAAATCATGCGATGAGTTATTTAACTCAATAATAAGTGTCTACAAGTTTGAATTAAGAAACTACAAGTGGTTGGAAATTTTACGAGTTATCACGGTGTTTTAGACTTATTGTCAACCAGACTTTGGCAGCTTCACGGGGTTCGGAAAGTCAGGGGATAACGGGGAAGTATAGAAGGTTTCTTGGTTTTGTTTTGACATCATCATCCCCACCTTAACTGCATGTGTATAACTAGTGACTTCTCATGTATCTACTATATTTTTAACCTCGTTTCCAATAGTAGCCAATGGAAGTCAAATTTGCTTCCTGTAGCCTGATTCGATACCGCTATAGCAATTAGTTGGATTTATATCTAATAAAATAATTTACAATTTATACCGCGCCTTTTCCAAAGTTCACGAAATGCTCCGAGGACTTCTCTGAAAGCCGAAACAGCCGAGGACAGACCAGGGTGGGTGAAGTTGCTTATCATTCCTTTGTTCCTTCTTCTACTCCATCCTCTTTGATCGTAACCCACACTGGCCTGTCCCCGGTTGGTGGTTTTCTTACGTGTAGTTACGTGTTTTAATGCCTTTTGAATACACTCCTCAAACAATCCTCCATTTTGTTCATAATGGACTGCACGTAGGATGGGATTGTAACAGTTTATTAACTTTGGAAAAAAATCGTGTTTTTTGGACCTCACGCCACGACGAATGATTGATAAAGTCTGTACCAGACACCGCATACACAAACTAAACACTGATTTAAAACATGCCCAGGCACTAGATTATTTCGTACCTAATTTGCCCGTGTTAGTTTTTTGAGCATGCAAAATTGCAAATGATCCAATACCAGGACGAGAGAGCAGGAGGTTGCTCGTCACGCAACTGTCAACCTTACGCGTTTGATGTGCTCATGAAATGCGTTAAAATTTGGTGTCAGACAATTCAGGCGCGCGTCAGGTCTACGTTTATTAAAGGAATATTACGGCCTAATTAGTACCCAAACATTTTATGTTTTGATTGTTTACTAATCCTATTTCAAAGGTCTGGTTGAAAGGAAACTAACCTAATGTCTTGCCGTTCCCCAGAAAAAAACGGGGGGAAACGGTTGTCTACACCGGACGCGACGGACATTTTGTGGCAGACACATGCGTATTTCCAGCCGTGTCCATTCAATGTACTATACACGTTGTGTCTGGTAGGGCGTGTTCAGGCATTTAAACCGTGGACGACAAATGCCAGAACAAAAGAGAACAACATCGTCCGTGATTCCCAGAATACGTCTGCGATTGGGGTCGTGTAAAAAAACATATGGGAGTCTTCCTAAAAAGTTGAGGTACAAACAAAAGCGGGATAATAAGACGTCCACGATTGATAGTGTGAATGTATGTGTGCGTGTTCAAACGTTTGTTTATGGTATAAATCGAGGACACGTACGTGCAACATCATCGATGAATTCAGGACAGGAACCGAGGACGACCTCGATAAGATAACGTTTACAAAACCAATGAGAGCTGTTGCAAAAAAGTTAGAGTATAAACAAAGGAAAAGGGTAGAGGGAAAATAGAAAATTCTTGATTTACACCATAAACAAACGTGGGCGAGTGTGAGTATAATGTAGAGACGCTGTGTGGACGTATATATTCTACTTTTAAATGCTCTTTCCAATTAACATCATTTCGTTAAAAACGCGTTTTGTTGCCCAATTTAGCGCACTCCAGGATGTAATGTCCCTTTATTATGTGTATTGTGCCTACACAATAGCGGGAACATTAACATCACTCACAATTGGCGTGACTGAATTTTATCAAGGACAAAAACGTGCGAATCTCAAGCTGCCCATGTACGTGTGATGCTGTACATAACTCTTTGGGGATTAAATAATTACTCCTTGAGTGAGAAGCTGAAATTCCTCAGGCATTCACAAAACTTAAGTTCTTGCTAACCGATATGATTGGTTTTTGCTTCCCCCTTCCTATAGTCTTGCTTCCAAGACGTCCTTAAGTTCGTCGGCATCGAGACAAACATTATGCTCAGGTCACAAAACTGAGAAATCGAAGAATTCAATTGCCACTTGTTAAAACGACAAGAGACGTCTCTCAGCATGCTGCGCCCCTCAATGGTCCTCTAAGAATACTTACATGATCTCCAAGCTGTAGAGACTATGGAAACTAGCCCCGCTCAGAGTCTGTATCTTGTTTCCTACGATATTGCTGTCAAGAAGGGAAGTCCAATCAATTATTAGTCAATGAGCCCTCACGAAGGGATTTCATTTCAGGAAAGAAAACCTCTCGTGAAAAGCCTACATACGGCTGAACTGGACGATGACATGTATGTCTGGCGTAGCCGGGGGGGGGGGGGAAGGGGGTATTTAACCCCCCCCCAATATTTTGTAAAGACTGCCTTTTTTCCATTCAAATGTTTTTTCGTTCAGCGGGCTTAACCCCCCCCCCCTGATAATTTGTAAGGAGGGCCCTTTTTTTACGAAGTACCTTTTTTTTTCTGAACAAGTGCCCTTTTTCCAAAAAGAAGTGGTGCCTTTTTTTGTGACATCTGCCGTTTTGGGTGCCTTTTTTCAGAATTTCGCACATGTATCGCCCTGAAAACCACGAAATATTGGCCCTTCGTGTGCATAATTGTCGGTTTTGAACAGCGCCCCCATCGACAGATGGTACCAGCCCCCCCCCCCCACCCCCCCCCCACCCCCGCTTTATGATTTTACAGAGGCAAAGTGTCCAGAGAAAATAACCTGTCTACATTTCACTGGCTGTTTATCAAGCCTCACTCAAATTAATACAGGCCACATGCGTTAAACATTGTCAAACAGGGATTTATAGGCCCCAAGGTGTAGCAAAACAGCAGGTACCAATTACGAATAGAACGAAATGTCCAGAATCTGTTTTCGGAGTAGACACCCTACATGAGCAACATAGCGTAGACGAATTCGTGTTTGTGGACACATGTTGAAACAAACTATTTGAACGGAGAGAAATAGTGTTAATCCATATTTGAAAGTGTCATATATAATTAATCGAGCGAGGTGGAAATAGATGCAAAGACTGTCTACGTCAAAATCATTTGGTTGACTATGAGCGTGACCTAAGATATTTGTAGATGTTTTAAGTGGCCGATGCACTTCAGCTTCAGGGTTCAAAAGCACGAAATATTGGCCCTTCATGTGCATAATTGTCGGTTTTGAACAGCGCCCCCATCGACAGATGGTACCAGCCCCTGCTTTACGATTTTACAGAGGCAAAGTGTCCAGAGAAAATAACCTGTCTACATTTCACTGGCTGTTTATCAAGCCTCACTCAAATTAATACAGGCCACATACGTTAAACATTGTCAAACAGGGATTTATAGGCCCCAAGGTGTAGCAAAACAGAAGGTACCAATTACAAAGAAGAGGAAGCTAGGATGGAAGTTATTATAGGCCTAGCTGCAGTACTGACGCAAAGTGTGATATAGCACATCACTTCTAAATCCATCTGTGCAAGGTTACATGTATATGCCTTTAATCAAATGAAGTAGAATTTTAGAGGGCAACAAAAATAGAACGCATCATTACTTTAAGTCCCACTTTTCCCCACCTGGTTTGAATTTTGCCCCTCTCAGGGTTCATCTGGTTGTTCTTTTTTATAGTTACCGATACATATAATAACTTTCGCACTTACAGTTCAGTAAGTGACGTCAGTCCCTCGAACGCTCTCGGCTCGATGTATACAATATCATTGTTTGGTAGTTCCCTGGAGAAGAAAGGTCACACATTTCAGTAAATCGACAGGCTTCACCCCGGAAAAAAACATATACTTGGGTTCAGACAAACTCTAATTCACTGAGCAAAAACTGTATCCTTGTCGTCAATAATGTAAAAAGCTATAAGTCTCACTTGCTGTCTAGTTGTGGGTAACTTCTGAAACATGCATGAGCTTTAACGCCCGGCACACGCTGCTAGATTAAAGGCGAATTCCAAATTATAATTCTAGCCGAGGCTCTTAGCGCTCTGAGCCATGGACAGTGAGGACTTTTCCTTTCGCGATTCCTCACCACGAAAGAGAGCACCGAAGCACCCGGTTTCATGCCATATATGGAATTGTGTCCATCGCAAACAAATTACCGCAGCGAAGATAACGCGACTGTTCTTTAACCATGCACACTTCGGTTGCCTGACCATCAGTATATTCCCGTACGTGGGTTACGAGCTGCACACGTAATTACATCCAGCCTCTTGATTTGCACTTTCATTGAACAGCAACAAGATGCGGAAACGATAGCATGATTGGGAAGGGATCGTATGGAGAATTCGGCTAGTCAAGTCGACGGCCGTAAAATAGATCCACGCAAAGCCAGCCACAGATTATGAATATATGGAAAAGTAGTCTCTTTTGCTACACCGAAATGGACGTGTTTCCGTGTTACGCACAAAACGGGTTAGCCGCAGTCGCTCCGAATCCGGTCCACTGGTGAAAAAATGGTTTTAGTCGCCAAACGAAAAAAACATATAAACCGGGGTCGCCCGGCATTCCAATCTCTACATATTTTCCTACGAAATTCCAAAATTTCACTCGATTAGAGCATTCAATGTCGTCGGACCAGCTTTCTAAAAACGCTTTTACGAGGGACCAGAGCGCCCTTTTTCAGTGTAATCACACGCAGTTTTACCCTCACGCATCAGATGGGGCGACTTTGCGAAGCAGTAACTCGGCAATGCATTACGCAATGACAGCGGGTTTTCCGGCATTCTCTGAGTTAGTTACCTCCCCATATCATATGTAAAACTCGTTTTGATTGGCTGAGAAATGTCATCGGAATGAAAGAAAACTTGAAGCCCGTCGTTCTACTATCCAATGGTATTCGCCGTGACCTAGCGCTGGGATTAGCATAACATTCGCGTGACGTCATGTCCACTGACTAGCTTCTAGCTAGCCGCGCGTTGGATGTGACTGGATTTGCTGTATTTTATGCTCTCTGAACGGAAAATTTTTTGAAATATATGAAATGAAATTGGCACTTACTATGTTTTTGCCACATGAAGTGTTCATCCTACATGAACTTATACGGTTTTTCCACAGGAAATTGAAGGAATTCGTCGAAGAAGTTACTAGTGCAGTGAAGGTGGTCCGTACCATTACTATGTAGGGAATACCATTCGGCACGCGCGCAGCGTGGTCAATTCAAGTGCATGATTGCAAGCCCAGCAGTGTCCGGAACTTATTTGGGATTTTCGTATGGCTAAAATTCATGTGAGATCTTCTTTCAGGTTGCTTTATTTTCATTGTTGTGTTTTTCACTATGTCCTGTATTTTGCCATAGAGCAAGATGATGTTTCCAATGTGTAGGCCTGTGTAAACACCTGTTGTTTATTGGAGTTACGCGTTGCGGTTTACCCATTTGTCACAATGGACTCTTCGGTACTGGCCTCACGCATACTTGCTACACCTAGGAGTTATGCATAATGCATGATTGGGCATTGACCCATTCAGTACACGCGTGGCGTGTCCCGAAGGTCACATAGACACACAACTGATTTTTTGAGACTTTAGCCACGGCGGAAACGCATTATGAATATACAAAAGAGCATAACCTATTGTATGTTGATTTCATATTAAGAACTAATATTCCGTCAGAGGTGACATGCGCGAGGGAGACACAAATTGTGATGATGTTTATTTATGAATATTCAAATCAACATTTGGTGTGTTTTTTTAACTTCCAAATCCAACAGCATTAGCACTTGGGAAAATATTGAGTTTAAAGTAATATTATGTGCATATGAATTACTCATAACTTTATCAGGACATTGACACAAGTCAATGACCAAACCGAGTGCTTGAAATCAAGCGTACATCCCATGGGTCCACCGTCACCCAGGAACTGATACGTACAGGTGAACCAAGTTAGGAGCGGCCACAAAGGAAGAAGATCCCACTGTCCGTATTTTGTTGTAAGACACGTGCCTGCGGGGAAAGAAAACCTTCACTGTAATAAGATATCAGAAATTTGAGAGAAGCACTAGACGATGAGTTCAAACTTCCACACTATTATGTCTCTTTAGCTGGAATTCAGCGGGAACGCCTTTCAGCGGGAACGCGTATGTTGCCGATCCAGCTTTTGGGATCTGCATTTTATGTCACGGCTTCAAGCAATCCACATCAACGTTCGATTGAAATAATTTTCCCGCCTCCTCCCCTAACGTTCCTCCTTGGTATAATGGAGGGGGGCACTTTGGTTAGTCCATCATTGTGTTTTTTGTTACTGGAATGATTTTTCTTGGCATTTATTGGTGGCCCAGAAGAGGCCGAGCTCCATAAGTATTGGTTTTGATGTAAAATTTTCATCAGTTAACTCAACCTATTGTGCCCCGTGTTGTATCCACACGGGCTGATCCAGTTTAATAACCAATGTGGAGATCAGACATAATGACAAACTTGTTATTCTAGAATACAATGTATATATATATATATATATATATATATATAGCCTGTGTAGTTTCACACGGGCTATACCCCCACTACATGGGCCAGATTTGGGAACTGTGCAATACATTTCGATACATGTGTTTGATTTCGGTTATGATTAACACTCAAAGGGGCAGGTCTTTAATCAAGACCTAGTGCATAAATTGGAGCACCTATGTTGTTTACTCGATTTAATGCTTTCACAACGGCCGTTGTTGGTGAAAGTGGTCACTGGGTATCAGTGGCGTACGCAGGATTTTTTCAAGGGGGGTGTTTCAAAATTGGATGTCATCATTTATGACGCTAGAAATGAAGATGGTAAATTGTGTTGGCGCCAGAAATAAAAGATAGTATCAGTGGGCTAAACTTAACGCTCGAATAAAAGTCGGGAGTTTGTGTTGGCGCCAGAAATAAAAGAGGGTATATTTGGACGGGTTAAACTCGAAGGGCCGGGAACCCACGACCATCAGTTATCTTTTTGAGCTAAAGCATAGTAAATCGAAAAAAAAAAACATGTTATGTGTCATTAGAGTATATGATGAACATATGAGGAAAGGGGTCAATGTGGGCAGTCCCCTCCCTCAACAGGATTTAAAAAAAAAAAAGAGGAGAAATTCAAGACAAAAAGTGACACGGGCTGCGGAAGTGCTAGGATCTGTTCTTATAATTGGCTAAAATTACTCAGCTTCGTTTCCCTGGATCTCATGATTCTCATCCGTTGGGAATCTTTGTGTAAACAGCCGCCACCCCTAAGGCCAAACTTCAGATACAGGATACATATGCGCTCTGGTCACAAGGGCGGATTCCGACTGCCATTTGCGGGGGGGCCTAGAATTGTAATGAAGGGTCCAGGACCCGCTTAAGGGCCCCGGGAAGTTTTGGATCGTAGATGCTCTGTGGTGCAACTTCTGAGGCGTTTCCTGGCCACTTTCCCCTGATTATTTTAGCAGAAGTTTTTTAATTATGAGGGGATATTTTGTTTCATTTGTTTCAAATACATATAGGCCTATATACTCTTGCTTTTATAAAGTGTCTTCTGTATTCAAAACTTAAAGTTGAGAACATGCACATAATTTGTAATTGTTCCGCGCTCGGTCACATAACTCTCTTTTCCCTCTATATTTTTACATGGCAAAGGGGGTGTTTAACAGCCAAAACACCCCCCTGCTGGGTATCACTATTGTCATTGTGGTCTTGGGTATCACATTATTTTTGTTGTGATCATGGGTATCACAATTGGAGTGAAAGTGGTCACTGGGTATCACTATTGTCATTGTGGTCTTGGGTATCACATTCTTGTTGTGATCATGGGTATCACAATTGGAGTGATGGTGGTCATGGGGACCGTCTAATTGTTAATGTTCGGACTACCGGTCCGTGCTTAGTGATTTAGTACCATCCGGTTTGCCCGTATTGGTATTCCGGAATATTAACGTTGATTAAAATTGAAATAATGTTTTATGTTTTACTGTTTGGACTATCGGTCCGTACTTTAGTGCTATCTGGTTTGCCCTCAAGCTTTGGTATTCCGGTTGAATAATGTTGATTAAATTGAAGCTGTGGCGAGAGACACAAACACCTGTTTTCTGTCGTGCTTCCTTTTTTGGAGTATGAGTATAACGAAGATATAACTGCATGGCTTATTTTTATATCTCCAAATTACTGTTTGCATTATTCAACAGATCCAACAATCTGTGTTTACTCATCTTCAAATGGTTGAATAATGTTGATTAAATTGAAGCTGTGGCGAGAGACACAAACACCTGTTTTCTGTCGTGCTTCCTTTTTTGGAGTATGAGTATAACGAAGATATAACTGCATGGCTTATTTTTATATCTCCAAATTACTGTTTGCATTATTCAACAGATCCAACAATCTGTGTTTACTCATCTTCAAATGTTAATTTGAAATTTCAAAATGAACGAGCTGAAAGCCTTTTATCTTCGACATCTTCAATAATTCAGTGGGGCTTTTTTTGTTCATTCATTTTCATTGCGCAATTACCAACACTTGTAATTGTTGCGAAAAGCGGTACTCGGGTGCAGCTGCGTCATCTTCGCTAGTCAGTGTACAGGGTGAGTTAAAAAAAAAACACGAAACCCAAATGTTGAGACCATTGTTTTAGAGAAGGTGTTTATGTAGCATTTTCAAAATCTAAGATTTAAAATCCCAATTTATAAGCTTTTTTTAGTACAAAAATCATTCAAATCACTTACTTTTCAAGTTACGGAATGTTAAACACAACCACTGTTTTAATGCTCTGTCCACGGATCACAAAAAAAGTTCAGTGTTCTTTCAGAAAAACGAAAACAAATCACATAAGGATGTGTGTGAATTGCCCGTTTTGCTGAAAGAACGCACACCTTTTTTGTGATCGTGGACAGAACCTTCAAACGGTGGTTGTGTTTAAAATTCCGTAACTTAAAAAGTACACGAGAGATTTGATTCTTGTTCTTCAAGAAAGCTTGTGAATTGGGCATTCATATCCTAGATTTTGAAAGTGCTACATGCAGAACGTCAATAAAACAATAGTCCCGACATTTGGGTTTCGTTTTTTTTTACTCACCCTGTTTAATCTTTGTACTACCCTGGCAAACCATGGAGCTATGTGTTTTATAGCTCAATGGGAACACTCGTCGTCAGCCAATCAGATTATCTGCGAACACTTTGGTACTTATCCCTATGCACTGAATATTCATGATTCTTGATCCCACGTGGTCATTTTTTTTCTAGTGCTTATTAGCCAATAGAAGAGTGCGTTGCATGTAGCCTTTGTAAAAAAAAAAAATTCAGGCTACAAAAAAATATGGCGACCATTATGTACGAATAGAACGAAACGTCCAGCATCTGTTTTCGGAGTAGACGCCCTACATGAGCAACATAGCGTAGATGAATTCGTGTTTGTGGACACATGTTGAAACAAACTATTTGAACGGAGAGAAATTGTGTTAATCCATATTTGAAAGTGTCATATATAATTAATCGAGTAAGGTGGAAATAGATGCAACGACTGTCTGCGTCAAAATCATTTGGTCGGTTATGAGCGTGACCTAAGATATTTGTAGATTTTTTAAGTGGCCGATGCACTTCAGCTTCAGGGTTCAAGCTCTGAACAACACAGGGCTCTTTTATTTTCTAAAAGAGATGAACTTGCACCCCAAAGCGGCTAATTGTTAAAAAGCAGTGGACGATCATTTTTCAAAGTAATGATATATGGGTTTCAGGACTATTACATATTTGAATAACGTATAAACGTCACCCAAAGGTCATCAAAATAAACCATCAAATAACCGGAATGTGCATAATCAAAATAGTCAAGCTTCAATTTCTGATTTTTGGAAAGTGCGAGTATTTATCATTGATGTCTGAGGTGATTCTATATAGATTTTCCCAGACAATTTTGAAAAATGTCTACATGAATTTGTAAAAGAAGCATTCGTTTTAGTGCGAAATAGAATGAACGTTCAAAATCCCTGTTTCTATTTAACAAATGATAATTCTATTTCCATGAAGATGCATTCAGTCGTATAAAATCAGCGAACGATTTCCCGAATGTGCACTGAATTTGGTATACTGACATCTCATTTTAGCGCGAAATCGAAGGCACATCCACAATCCTGTATCCCTTTTAATTTATCATCACTCTATTTCGCTAAATGTGCAGCCGATTTCCCGCGCAGTATTTAACGTGTGCCGGGTCAAGCATATATTTATGAAATTTATTTATGTGTTAACACAAGTAACATATGAGGAATGTTTGATTGAATGATTGAAAGTTTGAATATTCATGATGTTTGAACTAAACCAAGCTGAAGAAAATCGTTCTTTTTTTCTCAGCATTTGCCACAATTGCAACATATTGCCAAGTATCGCAGTTCACATAGGCCTCCTAGAATATCCAATAATGGCTGCAGGCCATTGACGAATAGACAATCGAACTGATAATAATGAGAGAGAACTTTAAGAAATACAGAAAGACTTTAAAATACAATTAAGACAAGGAACCAACAATAAAAGGTCCCCAGATCCCATATAACATTACACGTGATGTTTCCCTTTACCGTCCAAATAATATGCCTTCAAGATTATGTTGATTGATTTTATTTTGGTCCGACTTATCTCATTTTAACATTTCATTTGCCTAAGTTTCACATAGGCCTTTGTGTATATAAGAACAAACACATCAATGATCAAGTAGGCATGCTCAATCAATCAAAGTTGCATCATGATTTGTATAGACCTGTATACTTTATTTAAATTGAATGCAGAATATGCGAATTTAAATTTAAAAAAATGAAAAAGAATGTTCACTTCAGCCCGTGTCACAATAACAATATTTTTATTGTGACAATCTTAATCTTTTAATTATTTAATTTTCTGTGAAGTGGATTGCACATTCGTAATAATCGGCAACACATACGTCAAACCGAATGCCTAATTACGTATTTAAATGAAACGTTATGCACATTGATTTATTTGAATGATGCAAAATGAAATCGAATGCCAGTTATTGCGCAAATGAAACCTGGATATACGTCGGTCTCAAAATTAGCACCAAATTTAATTTACGTTTTACAAATTCAGATGCACATTTTTCAAAATTGTCCAGGAAAACCTATAGTATATGCGCCAACTACGTTTACGAATACCGATGGAATATTGAGCATGCACACCAATTAGCTTTTAGTACAAAATGCAGTTTGCAAATTCAAAGAAGTTTTACATTTGACTCAGTTCGGAGCTGCTTGGTTTGGATTTGTTAGTTTAATTAGATCTACCTGCATTTTTTCCAATATGAACTTACTTCAGAGAACAGATCACAGATCAAAATATAAGATATTCCTAATTGTGTTGAAGAAATTAAAACAATTTCTAAAATCGAATTTTCTAACATCCGGACGTTTCGTTTCTCAAACTGTGACTTTTTATCGTGGGTGACATAAATAATTGTAAATATATGTTCCACTGGGCAGACACAGGAAAGATTTTAAATCATAGGCCGAAGAGGGAATATTAAGCTTTTCTGCATTTTTTTCAAAATATTTGTTCGATTGAATGACTTTACTTTCATGTATCCCAGTGAGCCCTGGATCATGACACTAAGCTGGTGCTACTCACATGACAATTTTGTCCCTTTTCCATGGTCATATTTCTACGGAGATCATTGAAATATTCCCGGGAGCAGTGTAGCATCACATTTCATTCGGTGAAATTGGACCGAGTGGGCTGTCCCTGTCCGAGCCGTGTACCTCTGATATTTCACCGGCCACGACACGCGGATTACGCCCCCAAATCTCCGTAGTCTTGGGACAGTCATAGGTATTCTACATGTATACGCACAGTGCCTTGCAAAGGGCCCCACGCAAGAATCTGTCACAAAAATGCAGCGGTATCCATCCTCTCGACTGTTAAGAAAGTCACAAGCTCCTGCTCTTTTAGGGGTACATAATCCTACCTGTCCAATCTGGCTGATTGCAATGTGATGCTACCAGAGAATATCTCGATCTTCGATAATGTAGGACGCAAAAGACACTGCTAAATCCGGTGCGCCGTGTATACAGGTAGTCAAAAAGAAAGTGACCGAATTTGAAAAATGAGTTTTTTATATTTGGCTTGCTCCTTGTAACTGTGAAAATTTCATGTAATTTGCATACTCTATTCCAAGCTATTTTTTTTGAATAAAAAGATCACAAAACTCGGCTGTCCACCACTGATCATGTACCCTTCTACGAACCGATGAATATCCATTGGAGCATGAAACATGGACCTTTACCCACCTCGATGAATGAACGAGAAAACACGCAAAAATCGCCATCAATTTATCAGGAAAAAAGTTGACTTGTTCCTCATGATATTCAAAACACAAAATCTGACAATACAAATAATGTTTCAGTCTTGATTTAACTTATTAAAATCTCAGTTGTATTTGAGTGCTTGTGTGTAATCTGTAGATTCCCATTCAGCTCAATTACTTCCAATTGCATTCCATGGACAGCTATAAAAATGGGTTCTTTTAGTAAACCATGGCAGGCATAACGTCTGATAGAATGGATCAATTTCAGTTATATTTTAGGGGAGTGGACGAACATGCTCTTTCAAATTTGATTGCTTTTTAAGAAAAAGGTAAAAATGCATCATTGTTTACAGCTGCTTGAGTACAAATGATTTAATGTTGGGTTTTGCCCTTCACATATTTGTTTTTCATTAACAAGCCCGAGGGCTTACAAGAAAACAAATCAAGACCTTACTTGGGTGGGACTCGAGCCCTAGACCTCCTGCTTACTCGTGCAGACGTCTTACTATAGGTTTTCCCGGACAATTTCGGAAAATGTGCGTTTGAATTTGTAAAACATAAATTCAATTTGGCGCCGAGTTTGAGAACGACGTACATCCTGGTTTCATTTTCGCAATAGTTAGCATTCGATTTCATTTTGCGTCAATCAAATGAATGAATGTGCATAACGTTTCATTTAAGGGATTACAAATACGTGATTAGGTTTTCGGTTTGACGGATGCGTTGCCGATTATTACGAATGTGCAATCCAATTCGCAGAAATTCGATTGTCTATTGTGACACAGGCTAAATTGAACATTCTTTTTTATTTGTTACAATTTAAATTCGCATTTTCTGCATTCAATTTAAATAAATTATGCAGGCCTATACAAATCATGATACAACTTTGATTCATTAATTAATGAATCATTTATTAATCAATGTATACCTTATTGATCATTAATGTCTTTGTTCTTATATACACAAAGGCCTATGTGAAATGTAGGCAAATGAAATGTGAAAATGATATCAATCAAAATAATCTTGTAGCCATATTATTGAGACGGTAAAGGGACACATCACGTGTCATGTTACATGGGATCTGCATGGAGACTTTTTGAATATTCAAAAATTCAATCATTCAATCAACCATTCCTCAAATGTTACTTTATAAACACATAAATGAATTCCAATGCTTGACCAGGCATACGTTAAATAACACTGCGAGGGAAATCGGCTGCACATTTAGCGAAAAAGATTGATGATAAATTAAAAGGAAAACAGGATTGCGGATGTGCCTTCGATTTCGCGTTAAAATGAAATGTCAATACACTAAATGCAGTGCACATTCGGGAAATCGTGCGCTGATTTTTTACGACTGAATGCACTTTCACGGAAAAAGAATTATCATTTGTTAAATAGAAACAGAGATATGGAACGTTCATTCTATTTCGCACGAAAACGAATGCTTCTTTTACAAATTCGTGTACACATTTTCCGAAATTGTCCGGGAAAACGGTACTAAACCATCAAGCTTGGCTGGTTCGAATTTAATGTAGCAACCTTTAACTATATTTATGATGTAATTGACGCGATTTTTTTCCCCAAACGACATCCGCCTGGGCTGTACGCTTTGGCGTTTTGGACTTTACTGCTCTAAAAACATGAGAAGAAAATACAAAATTAGAAAAAAAAGAAATGAATTCGAACGTAATTTTATGAAATTCGGACTTTATTTCCCTTTTTAAAAAAAAAATCCTCTAAAGCTTCAGATTAGAAAAACAAATCGGGTTCAAAACTTTGACTCGAACCCACACCGCGAGGATTCCTCGCGATTCAAAAACACGACACTACCAGCTGAGCTATCTCACTGCTTGGGAAAAAATTATATTTACTTGCGTACGTATCATAAAAGTATCGTAGAGGGCGCAAAACAACTATGTATAATGGATGTAGTTTGGGGAAAGAAAATTCGCCGCTGGGACATGTCAATTAAATATTTTGTTTTGCCCTTTACCGACGTGATTTCTATTACAAGTTTTCAACAAGTATTGTTACAAAAGCTGGTATCTCGCAAACGTTGCAAACTGCACTCGTTTGTAAGTTAACACGCCATCTCGTGAGCTGGAGGTGCTGGACTGTTTCATTGAGAAGTATTTCTGGGATTTACTTGATCCCGGATGCGGGATCACATGGCACTTTTTGGGTTTTTATCTCGCTACGCTATAGTAATATTATTCATGCATTTATGTATGTTTAATATTTTACATCTTCATGAGTGTAATTTTATTTTCGTTTGTTAATTTTTGTAATGGGTCTGGATTATGCCCATATCAGAAGAAAGTTGTTTAACTTTTTTTTTTATTTCTGTGCCTCTGTAAAACTTATATTTCAGTGTCTGAAGATTCGACATAAAAAAATAACATAAAATGTTGCCAACGTGCTCAAAAGCGACCATCTTCGTTCAGTTATATCGACCCTGAATTTAAAAGTCGCACCAGAGGGTCATACCCCGGCTACATCATAATCCAGGCCACATTCATGTTCTGAATTGTACTAAATACTTACAAGGACCGCAGGTACTTGAGACTGTTTGGCTCACCAAGATGCAGTTGCGTGAGGTTGTTGTTAACTAAATAGCTGAACAATACAAAACAAAAATAAAGTTACGTGAAATTGCATGTCTGCCCGATTGTGTGGTGATAAGAACTATATACTAACGAAGCCTTATTAGAAAGAGTTACAACAATCAATTTGGACGTCATTAGGCCAAATAAAAAAAATTAGCGTCCTGCCCTTTTGAAAAAAAAGGAAGGAGGAGGCCCTTTTTTTTTCCTTCCAAAATTGCTTTTCGACCGAGCTATTTTTCAAGATGGTCGCCAGCTATTTTTGAAATTGCCGCCACTTGGACTCCGGAATGACATACCAGCTTTATATGGGCTAGATGCAACAGACAAAGAGGCCAGAATGATGTCTCTATTTTATAATTTTATCATTTTTTCGTGTTTAGGCCAAAAAAAAGTCTCTGGTTTCTGGTATAGACCGCTTGCAGACGCGTTCGATTATCGACGCGCGAAGGCGCGCGACGCCATGTTGTGGGACAAGCGCATATCTATCCATGCACATTTTGTCCCACAACATGGCGTCGCGCACCTTCGCGCGTCAATTATCGAACGCGTCTGCAAGCGGTCTATAGAGCTTGCCCCAAAAGTGGTGCGGCGACGCGGCTTTTCTTTGTACTTTTTTCCCTTAATGTCGGCTATTGACTGCAAATGGTGCCCGACTAAATTTAGTGCAAAATGTATTGGAGCCCAGAGAGGCCACATAAAGCTTATACTCGATCGTAACCCCATCTAAAAACACGTTAAAATTGTGCAGCAGCAGGATTCCAGTCAAACCAGTGAGTTTGGCGGTTTTGAGACATCATCTTACATTGAAAAAAAAACTTTTTAATTTTGCCGACGCGCATGGCTACGGCGACGCGCGCGCATACCAGAAACCGGAGACTTTTTTTTTGCCTGTGTGTGTGGTTGTTTTTTTCTCAGTTTTTGGGGGTTTTTTTTAAGGAGGCGGCCTCCAAAAAGGAAGCGGGCGGGGACGCTAAACACGTTTTTTTTTTTTTAATTTGGACTCATAGGCCTAGGTCTGACTCAGTTTGCATACTGAGTCAAACCTAGGCCTATGAGTAAAAAAAAAAACGTGTTTAGCGTCCCCGCCCGCTTCCTTTTTGGACGCCGCCTCCTTAAAAAAAAAACTGACCAAAAAAAACACACACACAGGCAAAAAAAAAAGTCTCCCGTTTCTGGAACCTGTAAACGCTTTTTAATCAGCGCAATATGTAAGGGAGCAGACTGATGACCAGCCTGGCAGCACAGGCACGATTTCGAAGTCGCTGTATGGTCTGACGTAACCGTTTTCTCTGTTTTTTGTCTTGCCTATCCAAATTGCCCGAAGAATGTTCGTGTCGGTCGAGATCGTAAGTGGGTGCATAATTCTCAAGCCTTATGACAGCCTGAATGATATTTTTGAGAGATTTAAGGGGATCGAAGCGTCATCATCTGCAACATCAGCCGACCTTGAAGAAAAACAAAGTAGGGGGGGGGGAGCCGCGTCGCCGCAACGCTTTGGGGCAAGCTCCGAAACCGAAGGCTTTTTGGGGGGGCCTAAAGAGTGTATTTCTAAAAAGCGATACAGAAGAATCCATTATTTGGGGGGGGGGAAATGAAACATTCAAACAATAAAAATAAAGGTTTTCCCGGCCAATTTCCTAAAATGTTCATTCACTTCTAAAAATCGGTCATTCGTTTTCGTCTGAAGTTGAATGCACGTCTTTAATCCCATTTCAATTCAACGAAAGTTCATATGTTTTCATTGTCCGTGCATTCACCTGTGCATTCATTTACGCAAGCATACCTTTCGCGCAGAGTTCTGGCATACAATTTCGTGAATATGCAATCAAAAGTACGTTTTTCTCATTCAAAATAGCAGATTTCATCACATAACATTCAACTAAAAGTGAAATAGAATGACCAATGTTTGAAATCGCCCTCTAAAAGCGAAAAGGAAGTCTTGTAAACGAATCTGAATGAGCATTTATAAACGAAATGTGCTGCTCAATCACTTAATTGACTGAACTGAAATGGAATCGAATGCTTTGGTAGCGAAAATGAAACTTGTGTTTAGAACGATTCTCAAATTCAGGACAAAAATGAATGACCGATTTTCAGAAGTGAATGAATATTTTAGGAAATTGGCCGGGAAAACCTATAGTAAAACTGCTGTTTTTAAACGTCAATTGTCGCTTTACGTTCTTAAAATTTGTTCGACTACAATATAACAGTCGTCGAACTGACTTTGGGCAAGCGGGAGAGGGCAGGATTCTTGAAGGTTCGTGCCGTTGATGGCGTTTTGGAAATAAACTCTTAATACCATTAAATTTTAAACCAATAATCTCACTACGGAATGTTTCTTTGCTTCATTAATCATAGAGTGCGCCACCAAGAGATCGAAATATCAACATTCTGTTCTGGCGCCAAATTAAACTGTGTTCGTTTAGTTCACCCGGGTCGACACGGGTAAAGGCAGACGAGTTAGCCATGACAGCCGGGCTAATCGAACGCTCAACCGCGGGCCATCACGATCCCCACGTGACGCCCTTAGCCGTGGCCGTAGCCACTGACCAAACGCCCGTTTCGGATTGGGTCTTAGTTTTAGATTTACTGCTTTTTAGTCAATGCAAAACTCAAAAAAGTTGGGCTGAAATTATAACCTTAAAAGTCGCAATGAACTCAATTAATGATAACCTTTGGACTTCAAATACAGTCGACTTTTATGTCCACTTAAGATTTCCGCTGTCCGGCCGCCATATTTGTCCGTCACTTTAGAGTTAGAGAATGAAAAACGCATGCGTGACCAACGGCACAGGGGTGACCTATGTCGAACCGGTTGAGTTAAACAAACGCGACCACTAGGTCTTCGGCGCGGCAGCGCGCGCCATGAAATAACTACATTTGACGACGGGCGAAAAAAAACAACATAAAGTCGGCTGCCTTGCTCGGGCTTTCGGGACTGCATACTCAGGTTTTTGTCTGAGTGCTATACAACTCACCGAAATAGAACTTGGACCAGTGGCGGTTCTACGGGGGAGGGGGGGGGGGCTATGGGGGGCTGTAGCCCCCCCCCCCCCCCAATTTTACCTAGCCCCCCCAAAAAAAAAATTCCATAAAAAATTGCATTAGCAAAAAGAAGGAATGTGACGTACATGCGAACAGTCTCCCCCTAAAGAAATAGTCGTGACAAGGGTGCATTTGTAGTTAATATAGTGTGCCTGATTGTAGGATTTTATTGGCGCACCCCATTGAAAATATGGCACGAGAAAATAACCGGTCTACATTTCAGCACGCCTCCCTAAAAAAATTCTGGATCCGCCCTGCTAGCCCCCCAAAAATATTTGCTCTAGAACCGCGCCTGACTTGGAATTTCCCATACCAGTACATCCCAGGGATGGCATTCAATAGCTTTAAGCTCATTAGCTGTTTCGGTGACACACCGAAACAGCTCTTGTTTTCGTTAAGATTTTTTTTTTTCTTTTTTTTTTTTTTTTTCTTCTCCTTTTTCAGACTTTTTCTCCATAGGTTTAACACACGTTTCTTCCACCAATCCACTTTGCCACTTTTTTAAATCCGATTGATTTCAGACTTGGTGCATACTTAGACCACCACCCACAGATGGTCCTAGAAGAAATTTGTGATCGTGACGTCATCAGGTATCAGGTTACGTCACATTAAAGATGTATTTTTGCCCATATGTTTTGTACACGTTTTAAAACACTCCAGTTTGGCATCTTCGTAAATCCGATCAACTTTAAACTTAATTCATACTTAGACCACCACCCACAGATGGTCCTAGACGAAATTCGTGATCGTGACATCATCAAGAGTCAGGTTACGTCACATTAAAGATGCATTTTGCCCCATAGGGTTTGTACATGTTTTAAAATGCTCCATTACAGCACTTTCGTAAATCCGATCGACGTTACACTTTGTACACACTTAGACCATCACCCACAGATGGTCCTTGAAGAAATTCGTGATCGTGACGTCATCAGGTGTCACGTTACTTCACATTAAAGATGTACATTTTCCCCATAGGTTTTGTACACGTTTTAAAACGCTCCACTTTTGGCACTTTCGTAAATTTGATCAACTATATACTTGGTACACACTTAGACCACTACCCATAGATGGTCCTAGAAGAAATTCGTCAGGTTACATCACATTAAAGATGCATTATTTCCCTATTGGTTTTGTACACGTTTTTCTTCAAACTGAACTTCGGACTAAGTACAAGTCTGATTGGGTTAAAACTTGGTATGCATATTGACATGGATGTGTTATAGATGGAAATTGAAGTGACATCATCATCAATAAATGTCATGTGAAGTCCCTTAAAGGGGCATTTTATTCCTTTATAGGTCTTTATCTACAGAACTAAAATGTTCGATTCTCCATAGGTTTTGTACACGTTTTCCTTCAATTAGTACATTTTGGCACTTTCATAGATCTGATTGACTTCAGACTTGGCAGACACGCATATCACCAGCCCCAGATGGTCTTAGAAGGTTGTCGTCATGTTGACGTCATCAGGTGTCATGTGAGGGCGCCCTAGCTTTGTATTCTTTGCAGCCCTGTAGCTTTGCATGTTTAGGTCCGATTGCGTTGAAACTTTGCATGCCCTCACATTGGGGTGTCATTCATATGAAAATATAGGTGCCGTCATTGTGACATCATCGGTTCTCATGTGAGGGCGCCCTAACTTTACATGATGTGCAGCCCCATATCTCCGCAAGTATGGGTCCGATTGGATTGAAACTTGGCATTCTCTCATATTGGGAATTGGGATCTGTTATACATGTATTTGATAATATAGCTGCAAGTATTCGACCGATTGCGTTGAATTTTTACATGCACTAATTCAAGTCATCTTCTCATGTCCTTGGCACATAAAAAAAACCCGAAACAGCTTGTGTTTGTCCACAAACACATTTCTAGTTTGTCATTTCTACTGTGTTACACGGTGGAATTTAATGAACATCTCGACACACCCAAGCCAGTTTGCAATTTAGAAAAAAAACCTGCTGAATGGGCTCGTCGTTTGGCCTTGATCACGTCCAGGCAAGCGAAAACCGAGGGTATTGAGTAGCCGACGTGACCCGGTTAAAATCACGAAGTGCACCCACGCGGCACGCCGCTAAACGCTCGCCGGCAGATTCCCTTGCACTTGATGGAAATCCGAAACCAAATGAAGCTGTAATGTGATACTCACAGTTTGATGAGGTAGGGATAACGCTCTAAGTTGACAAGTGCCGCCATCGTCTGCCCTTTGCTCGTTGCCGACGTGACTCCGTTCAAGGATCTGCAGGTGGGAAATCAAACCACTAAACTTTATTTGTCATAGTTGGACTCCCTATCCTTGCTCATTTTACCCAATCCATCACAATAACCCTGACAACATTACTTGTGCACAATACAGAGCCGTTTTAAAATTAGCTCGCCTGTGCTAATGATTTGTAATCTGTATACTGTGTTCGTCCTCTGACTACACAATGCACTCGCTACCACTCTAGTGCAATTGGGTGACTGCTCTATGTTCCGACACCCCTTTGTTCCGACAACCTAGATTGTGTTACCGTCGGTTAGGGTTAGGGTTAGGGTTAGGGTTAGGGTTAAGGTTAGGGTTAGGGTTAGGAATAGGAATATGTGCGGTCGGAACATAGGGGTGTCGGAACATAGAGGTGTAACCGTGCAATTGTCATCTAAAGTGACCTGTTTCTATTCAAAGTTCTGTTTTGAATTGGCACAGGTCACTTTTGATAACACTTGGTTGCTACAATTTTCAGTTTCCTTTATTTTCGGTTTTTTTCACAAAGCTTCATCGATTTCATCAAGAACAGAAGCTCGATTGTAGCACCATTCCAATTCTCTAACCGCCCTTACAAGCAAGAACTATGTCTGTTTGATGAACAGAACATAGGCTGAGATTTTTTTTTCTTTTCCCCCTATTAATTTGTTCCTAACCAAACGTCCAAACTAGAAGCTTGTTTTAGACAAACCTCAATCAGTGAAGTTATTGAGTGGTCGGGCACAACCCGTCCACTGTTTAGAATTGTTCAGATTTATCTTCTTCTTTCTTCCTTTTTTTCCGGAAAAGATTCCGCGGGTTTTCTCTTAAACGGTATAGGGTATGAACTTGTAACTTTCAACATATATAGACCCTCATCCCGAGATATATATGCATATTAGTCAGACGTCATGATGGCGTTATCGGGTGTCAAATTATACATAAGCGATTTTCGTTAACAAAAGAAATATGACCATCTTCTTACACCTATAACTCTGGAACAAAATTATCAATCATGTTCACACCTTGTTATCAGATAGACCATTATTTGATAAACCATCCATGCAAATTTTACCAAATCGCCCCTTGATATTCTTAGATTAAGCACAGATAACTTGGCAAAGTAAAAACAATAATAATAATAATCATGACGCCATAAGACTGGAAATTACTCTAAGCGGAATTGAAAACATCATTTTTTCAAATTTAATTCTCTCATTTGATCCCTGTCTTATGACTATGGTCGTAGCCCAAATAATAATATTGTGGGAATTGCAAGGAATTTTTTAGAAGGGGGCAAAGCACATTCCCCCATCCCTATATTTTCCAACATTTTCTCCTTTTTGTGCTTTTCCGGGGGACAACCGCCCCCTTGCCCCCCCCCCCCCTCGCGACGTCCATGAAGAATATCCATTTACAATGTTGACCTTTTGATCTATAATGCTTTGACGTCATCAAACAGGAATGTAGGTGTTATTAATACAAACACTTATATTTTCAATACTTTCTTAAGTAATTTGAACTTCATAATGAACATGTATCCTCTCCGAATACATCAGTATTCACTTCCCTTTTCTGGCTGCCGTCATCAAACCAGACATAACTTGCACGTGTACATTAGATGTATACTGAAATTTATCATACCCTTAAAGATGCATATTTTTATGTGACGTAACTTAACACACCTGATGACGTAATGATCATGGGCGTCGCGAGGGGGGGGGGGGGACAAGTACCCCGGAAAAGCACCCCAAAAAAGGAAGGGAAAAAAGAAAAGAAAGAAAAGAAAAAGAACCCGGCCCTTCTAGGGTTAAAGATGATCCTCTGACGAACTGGCAACCAGTGCAGTTGGAACACGACAGGTGTTATATGATCATGCTTTTTGGTTGAGCTCACGAGTCTAGCAGCTGTGTTTTGAATTCGTTGAAGCTTGTTGAGTTCTCTGTTCGGAAGTCAATACAGGATACTGTTACAGTTATCAACCCTAGAGGAAATGAAGGCGTGGACCACCTTCTCAGTATTTTCTGCATCAAGGTAACGCCGTAGCTTTCCAAGTCTGTGAATGGCATAAGAGGCACTTCTGCAAACACTGTTGACGTGTCTAATCATGGTGAGATTATTGTCGAGAATGACACCGAGGTTGCGCACTGTCTTAGACGGAGTTATGGAAGCATTGCCAATGCTGATATGAATATCAGATAACCCTAACCCTAATCCTGAGGATTTCGGGGAACATCTTTAGTGGGAAACATCGGTATTGGGGAACATCGGGTAGACCCCGGCTCGGGTGGGATGCCCAGCCATCGCGTTCAGGTCAAGTCTCAAGTCATTTTTCCCCAAGTCAAGTCAAGTCTCAATTAAAAATAATAGCGACTCGAGTTCGACTCGAGTCAACAACGGTGCTGGTGGAAGAAAAACGGGGTTCAAACCCTATTGAGAAAAGTCAGAAAAAATGGGGGAAATGGTCTGACATGGTAATCAGTAAAACTGTCAGCCAGGGAACCATCTATTTTCCATTTCGAACTATTTATTATAACACGGTGGAAAGCTAGTAAGCATATAATTTTCAAAATCTTTTTTTTCTGTTTCGCCATAAACCAATTTCAATTGTCTCCGTACCTTTCCAGTTTTCTAGCATATCTTTATGCTGAAAAATAGTGTTCCGTACAGTGCAACCACGAACCATTCCTGTATTACCTCAGAGCAGAATTTGAGTAGACCCGTGCAAAAAAGGTCATTATTTACAGTTAAACTCGGGTAATAACAAATACCATTAAACTTTTATTTGTAGACAACCAGAGTAGTGGAGGGGGACTTCTTGGTACGGTTTGACCTTGGGCCTAGAAATATGTAAAGGTCACATAAATATGTAAATATGGAAATATGTAGATATAAATATGAATTAAGGGATGTGGGAATTTTTAACACAGTTTGACCCAATGAATGGATGGGATGAATAGGGAATAGGTGTGGGTATAAGGAATTGGGTACTGTTTGACCTATTCTATGGGAAAGATTGCATAACGTATGGAAAAATATATATTTTTATGGTACATTTGGATCTTAGCCCGAATATGAGTTTCATACGTTAGTCCCTGTGAACGAACAGCTGTGGTGTTATATAATCCCCCAACAATAGACGGGAGAGGGCGCGTGCCAAGTCAGCGCACTAGTATTGTTACGAAGTTAATCCGATCGATACAAAAAGTAATTGGATTTCCGAATGCTCGACAGCAGAAAGCAGCGATAGATGGCAAAAATGAATTTTGCGTTGATCAGACTGAAACGAGTACTATTGTCTATTTGAAGAATTATTTTAAAGTCATTTTTATTGGGTTTATGGGTATTGTGCACGTTGCGTTTTCCCAAGTTATAAACAAACACTCACCGCAGCATACTTGCAGGGTACAGCCTGTGTCGGCCATGGGGGTATATGATAAATCCACGATCCATAATCCATGCGTCTGTACAGAGACCGGTGGTCGATCACCCCTCGATGATCGCACCGATCATGGAGCAAATAACTCCGTCCGTGCGCCTATATTCCTCTTGTTAATCGATACAATACCAATGGATCTTCTACACTGCCACCAGAATCATCCAAGTAAAAATATATGTCTGTGCGCGGTGATCGTAGGAAAGGGAAGGTTTTGGCATCAGCGAGAGCAATTGCTAGTACACATGCACACTACTGTATACATTACGGCCATCCGATCAGATAGCGCTCAAGTTTTCTTAATCCGTGACGGCTAAATTATCGATTAGGCTCTATAGTCTGCAGAGGCGCGTACAATAAGGAATGGATTCAGTGGTTTAAAGCCATAACAAAACGTGCGGGCATGTGGTTTTTAAAGGGAACTACAGCCTGGAAAGTGCCCGATTGTGTAACGGAATAACACCACCATCATTGTGCATTTTGTAATATTTCGTACTAGAACGACCCCAAAACCAAGCTATAGCCTATCCATAGTTAAAAATTCAATCGTAACGTGGTAAAAATGGTGCCCCTTTTAGGCTGTCTGTATAGGAATGCACCGAACCCTAGTTGTACCTCCGTGCCAGATTTGTTTACAAAATCGAGGATGACTGTTTCATTTACGACCATTTTATGGGGTTTTTTTAGAGGGCGTGTCCAAGCGCTAATTTTATGACTGAGAGTAGGCTTTTCCGATTGATAAGACAACACAAACAAAGAAAAATACAACTGCAGAAAGTATATACGTTATGACATTATTGCTTTATTGACTTTATTATTGCTTTATTAAATCACTCGTGTTTTTATTTGTCTGTCCCGATGTATTTCTTTGCAATTATATCGTCATTGTAATGTTGACTAGTCTTTAATCGTCACTGTCTTCCTCGCTGACGTCTTCTTCATCTTGATGGAACAATCCGTCAAATTTCATCTGGTGTTTAGGCATAATTCTGCCGAGAGCCTTTTGTACGCTAATGCCCTTATATATTTTTTCTTCCAGATTGTCCACAATATCTTGATGAGTATCGTTATCTTTCAGATGTAGGTAGCTTGACAGAAAATCCCTGTACTTGTCAAAAAAGATTTGCTTGACCGCCCAGAGGGTCTTCCTATCGGCCTTTTCCTTGGCCTGATCTTCACCCATACCCTCGTTGATGTACTTTTCATGTTTTTCGCTCCACATTTCACGAGTCGCTTCTTTGGACTCTTCCAACCAGTCTTGGAAAGTAGCATTGTCTTCTAATTCAGAACTAGACTCATCTTCATCGTCATCTTCTACCTCCAAGTCCGTTTCCGAGCCCGATTCATCCACGTCAGGATGATCAGATTGAATAACCTCAATTTCAGAATCATCGTTAACCCCATTCATTTCAGATTCATCTTCAGCATGAGCGTTTTCGGTATGTCGCCAGAGATTATATCTCCGTCCAAAGCTTTTATCACACTGGTTACAAGCATGGGGTTTGACTGCAGAAAAAGTATTCATGTTGAAGTTATAAAGGCTGATTCACGAATGACAAGAAACGGATGAATTGGTTTAATATATATTGTGCCGAGACCTGTCTGTTTGAGCTCATTTCCACATCCCCCCCCCTGCGCATGCTCTCTGCGTGCCTGTGCGCTCTTAATTCCGTGCTCATCCTACTCTTTTCCCTGCTCATCCTACTCTTTACCGTGCTCATCCTACTCTTTTCCCTGCTCATCCTACTCTTTTCCGTGCTCATCCTACTCTTTTCCCTGCTCATTCTACTCTTTTCCCTGCTCATCCTACTCTTTTCCGTGCTCATCCTACTCTCTTTCGTGCTCATCCTACTCTTTTCCCTGCTCATCCTACTCTTTTCCCTGCTCATCCTACTCTTTCCCCTGCTCATCCTACTCTTTTCCCTGCTCATCCTACTCTTTTCCCTGCTCATCCTACTCTTTTCCCTGCTCATCCTACTCTTTTCCCTGCTCATCCTACTCTTTACCGTGCTCATCCTACTCTTTTCCCTGCTCATCCTACTCTTTTCCCTGCTCATCCTACTCTTTTCCCTGCTCATCCTACTCTTTTCCCTGCTCATCCTACTCTTTACCGTGCTCATCCTACTCTTTCCCTGCTCATCCTACTCTTTTCCCTGCTCATCCTACTCTTTTTCGTGCTCATCCTACTCTTTACCGTGCTCATCCTACTCTACTCCGTGCTCATCCTACTCTATTCCGTGATCATCCTACTCCATTCCGTGCTCAGCCCACTCTACTGATTCCGTGCTCATTTTTGATAATTCACTTATTCTCTGCAACCTTTAATTACACGCTGAAGTATTTGCAATAATAACACGTTTGAGATCGGTCATTAAAAAAGAGTATTAGAAAAAGATCACCCATCTCAAACGTGTAAAATGGTCGTAGATAAAACCCAGTCATCCTCGATTTTGTAAACAAATCTGGCACGGAGGTACAACTAGGGTTCGGTGCATTCCTATACAGACAGCTTTAAAGGGGCACCATTTTTACCACGTTACGATTGAATTTTTAACTATGGATAGGCTATAGCTTGGTTTTGGGGTCGTTCTAGTACGAAATATTACAAAATGCACAATGATGGTGGTGTTATTCCGTTACACAATCGGGCACTTTCCAGGCTGTAGTTCCCTTTAAAAACCACATGCCCGCACGTTTTGTTATGGCTTTAAACCACTGAATCCATTCCTTATTGTACGCGCCTCTGCAGACTATAGAGCCTAATCGATAATTTAGCCGTCACGGATTAAGAAAACTTGAGCGCTATCTGATACAGTAGTGTGCATGTGTACTAGCAATTGCTCTCGCTGATGCCAAAACCTTCCCTTTCCTACGATCACCGCGCACAGACATATATTTTTACTTGGATGATTCTGGTGGCAGTGTAGAAGATCCATTGGTATTGTATCGATTAACAAGAGGAATATAGGCGCACGGACGGAGTTATTTGCTCCATGATCGGTGCGATCATCGAGGGGTGATCGACCACCGGTCTCTGTACAGACGCATGGATTATGGATCGTGGATTTATCATATACCCCCATGGCCGACACAGGCTGTACCCTGCAAGTATGCTGCGGTGAGTGTTTGTTTATAACTTGGGAAAACGCAACGTGCACAATACCCATAAACCCAATAAAAATGACTTTAAAATAATTCTTCAAATAGACAATAGTACTCGTTTCAGTCTGATCAACGCAAAATTCATTTTTGCCATCTATCGCTGCTTTCTGCTGTCGAGCATTCGGAAATCCAATTACTTTTTGTATCGATCGGATTAACTTCGTAACAATACTAGTGCGCTGACTTGGCACGCGCCCTCTCCCGTCTATTGTTGGCAGAGTTGTAACGAGTCACTGATTTTTGTGACTCGAGTCGAGTCGAGTCATTTTAAAGAAGTAACTCGAGTCGAGTCGAGTCATTAGGTCAACAAGGTCGAGTCGAGTCGAGTCGAGTCACAGAGTGTGGTCGAGTCGAGTCGAGTCGAGTCAAGTATTTAGCTCGAGTCAATTCGAGTCACAAATATTTGAACACTATATAATAAATTACAATAAAAAGCAACAAACACAAGAGAGAAATACAAGGCACCAGTCTATTACGAAAATCCAAAGACATAAAGTATGCTGTATGGTACCCAACCAACAGTTTCCATTGCCAGCTCACGTCACAGATAAGAAGATGTGAAACTTCGGACTTATAACTGGATTTGGCTTCGGGTCTAGATTTTGTTGTTCGCTGATCGCTGACAACGTGAAAACCTAATTGCATTATACAAAACTGTTTCTGATTATTAAAAGGTGGGCCCGTCCGTATCCATTTGTTTTGTGAAATCGGGACATGAATTTAGCCAGCGTTCCACCAAGAATTTCAAAATCACCCGAAACCAATGATGAAACCACGGATTGAGAAATGCGTTTTAAGTCTGGTTCCGGGTTTAGCATTACATGCTATAGAACCACAAGGTGGGAGTCTGCTACACGGTGTATGTTTGTTGTATCATTATGGAGGAAGGAAAACAGACGGCCGCTGTATATGAACGTACATTATTCGCGAACATTAACGTGACGTGAACAAAAACTGGCAACGCGAACGGCGCGGCGTAAGTCATTGCAAATATTTTTCGCAAATAAGTTTTGCTTTTATTTTTGGGACTCGAGTCTTATTAGCCTTCCTCGAGTCGAGTCGAGTCATTCTGATGAGGGACTCGAGTCGAGTCGAGTCATTTGCTCGCAGTGACTCGAGTCGAGTCGAGTCATTTACCCGTCGGGACTCGAGTCGAGTCGAGTCGCCAAAAAGTGACTCGAGTCGGACTCGAGTCGAGTCATTGACTCGAGTCATTACAACTCTGATTGTTGGGGATTATATAACACCACAGCTGTTCGTTCACAGGGACTAACGTATGAAACTCATATTCGGGCTAAGATCCAAATGTACCATAAAAATATATATTTTTCCATACGTTATGCAATCTTTCCCATAGAATAGGTCAAACAGTACCCAATTCCTTATACCCACACCTATTCCCTATTCATCCCATCCATTCATTGGGTCAAACTGTGTTAAAAATTCCCACATCCCTTAATTCATATTTATATCTACATATTTCCATATTTACATATTTATGTGACCTTTACATATTTCTAGGCCCAAGGTCAAACCGTACCAAGAAGTCCCCCTCCACTACTAACCAGATGTTGCATATAAACTCCAGAGTCTTTTAGGTTCGGTCAAACTCCATATTAAAATGTTCCATACTGTTATATCTGTATTTTTTTCATATACAGTATTAACTCACATTTTTCCACACAAAAACCCTATGGAGAACAAGTACACAACAATTAACGTAAACAAGCGCCGTTATGGCGTCTGCCGAAACGGCTAAAAAATAAAAGAAAACAAAACAAAATTAACGAAAACAAGAGCTGTTTCGGCTGAGTGGCCGAGACAGCTCAAACAACCGTGGAGTAAATATTTCTTTATTGCGCTACTTTCTAATCCTACTTGAATGAAAACTAATTGGCATCCTTTTTGGACAATTTCATTGAAAAGTGCAAGTTCTTTCAACATTTTTAATTTTCCATGCATTTCCGGACAATTGAGTTTGCAACAAGAAAGAGAACTCCTGCGGTATTCATACGATCTCCTGAGCTACAAGCTTGGTTGCCATAATAAATAAGGAGCCGTACGGGAATTTCCCCATGTTTTCCCCAAAAGGGTTCTTCGCGGGTTTTTTACCCCTCCTAGAATCAGCGAATATATAGCAATATACTTTCTTGATGTCACAAGAAATACCCAAATTCTTCTTTGTGTCCACTAAATTCACCGTAAAGTGAAGCCTGTTAGCGACGTCGTTTCACACTGCACTTGTAGTTGCATAAGTTTTACAATATTTATAATATATAATTGCTTAACAATTATGCATTAATCTCAAATGTGTGTAGTCATTTGTATTTTATGCAGGGCCCCAATGGAAATCATTTTTAAACTGTTTGGGTATACCCTGGGTAAGAAATGTAATAAATAAAATAAATAAATTTATAAATATGTAGCCCTAACCCTAACCCTAACCTGGGGTAACACAATCTTATGTGCGGGTTGTCGGGAAAAAAAAGGGTGTCGGCAAAAGGGTGTCGGAACACCGAGCAGTCACCGTTCCTTCGTCTTGCATGTCTATGGGCCTGATGCACAAGTTGGCCATTTTTGTACGAGTTCCCTGAATGTATTTCTTTAATTGAAAACTGTTGAATGGGATGGCGCAAGACTATTTATGCAGGCATAATGTAGCCTATCCTTATTTCACTGTCATTTTTTTTTTAATCTGGCTTTAAACATTAGGGAATGTTTAATTACAAATTTTAAATTATTCATTGAATCAGACTGGAATTAATTAGTAATTAACTTGCTTTCATTTCTCTTCGTATAAAGTTCCAAAAAATATGGCCGATCGTGCATAAGGCCTTTGACCTAGATTCAAGTCTACTTCCATTCGTAGCCCCTACGGGTTATGCATGGAACAATACAATAACGTCTGCTTGTCAGATCTGTTCTTGGTTTAAAACAGTGCCTACGGAGCTTTTGAGAAATAAGTTTTGACGTTTTGTTTTCCTAGCTCGGGGAATTAAATTCAAGGATATACTGTTAAGAGGAAAGTGCAATTATTAAAATAGCTTACTAAGTCTCCACGGTATTTCTGCAATAATAGTATAATAATACAGTCGTCGGATTTGTACGGTCAATGACTGCCTTAACGTAGGCCTGGAAGGAAATTTCTAGACCTGTCCAACAGGATTCTCTTCGTTATTTCCACATGTTAAATTGTTAAATTGTGTTTGTTTTGAAGTATTTGAAGACAGATGATTCATTGCGCGTCAACAACGTCTGCTCCATATCTCGGAAATGAAAAAGGGGAAAGGAGCGTTCAAGCTCGTTGCCATCATCAAGTGGGTATGTCCATATAGTGAGATCAATAAGTGTTGCCAAGTCATGATTGTGTTTGTTTTAACTATAAATATAAAGATGACACAATCTATGGCTAAAGCCGAACAATGTGTGTGTTCACTGAAACTAGACAAAGTGTCCAGGTGGGTAGGTAAGAAAATAATTTTAGTTTGTCTGTCGCTCTTTTATATGTATCTAAACGGTATTCTGTTAAATGAGCCTGTATAATCAGCTTGTTGAATCAATTCGCTTAACTAATTGTTTAATCGACCAGTTTTATTGAGTCCTTTTTCGAGAAGTCCATTTTTTTTTCAAGAATCAAACTGAATCGACAACCTGAAGCAAGGGCGGATCCAGGGGGGGGCCAAAGGGGGCCATGGCCCCCCCCAAAACGAAACCAATTTTTTTTTTTTTTATATGTGACATCGCAAAAAAGGCAGGCAATGAGTACACCACCATCTTTTCCTCAAAAAAACATTGGTTAAAGTGGTCAGAAATTGCCTCAGATCGCACCACAGAGCATCTAGTATCCAAAATTTTTTCGGGGCCCTTAAGCGGGCCCCGAACCCCACGCCGTAATTTTTGGACCCACTTTTTTGGAGGACCAAAATTTTTTTTGGCCCCCACCAAAATTGTGTTCTGGATCCGCCCTTGACCTGAAGGTGCCCTGACAGTGTAAAATCGCATTTTCGCATGTGCAATGAAGTCCAAACGAAGGCAGCATTTCAAAATCCCGTGCCAAGTTCGGATTCGGTTCGGGTTCAGTTCGGACTTTTTATCCGAACTTGGTTCGGTTCGAGTTCGGCAGCTTCGTGAAACAATGATTGCTTACGTCTTTGCTGTTTTCATGTAGTTCTTCCAAGCATGAAACTCGGATTCGTAACATTTAAGCAACGTGATTTTGTGGTGCACGTTGTCACTCTGTGCACGGAGGTATGTTCAATCCAATACGCACGGTGACACCCAGCGTGGCTTGCAACATGGATTCTACCTCACCATTATGACGTCACTCCAGAGATTACGTGAGATAGCGCTCACCAGCCAGCCTTCATTGTGCGATCTAGCCAGCTGAAGAACGGACGCAAACTCCGTTCTCTCTTCACTTATTATGTGCATAGGCCAATGCTTATGTATCGTATTATAGATTAAGCACATCTATCTGTAGGCCTACTACTTTAATTGGCAATGGCATACGAAATTCTTGAAAGTGTTTTGGACTTCGGGGAGTTTTCAGATTTGTCTCCACACCCTACACCGTCAGGACAGGTTTCCGCACCCAAGGACATGCTGGAACATGGCTTAATAGCCAATAATTCGGAACCTTCCGAAACAGACGTTCAAAAACCATTGAACACTGCGGGGGAAAAGACTTTGAAGGGCAAAGGTAAGACAAAATTGTCTAAACATGCACACATTTCCCCTAATGCAACCTCAGTCAGTCGGCCATTACAGGGCGTAGCCGAGCAAGCCTCAATGTCTGCATCCACTCAACCGTGGCAGGAGCTAAATAACTCCTTAACACAAGCAATGAAAGCGGGCTTTGAACAATTCACAACTGAATTCCTGGAGGCAGCTCACAAAGGATATGACAAAGAATGCAAGCGGAGCTCCTCGAGCACCAATGTGCCTGAGCCGAAAACCAAACGACTGAAATCAGTCGTGGTTGTTCCTGACTCCGTCACCAACTCAGAGTCTGATGACATATCAACGCCTATGCGCTCCATCTGTCCCAATTACACAACTTCTTTTTGGGGACGATCTGACCAAAGCAGTTCATGACATAAAAACAACCAACAAAGTTGGAAATAAACTTGGTCGTCAAACTGAAGGACGCAGCAGAAGCTTTGGGTACAGACATTATTCAGGTCGAACAATGGCTTCAAAAAAGTACATGCACAACCAGTCGTATCCATACCAAAGGGGTCAACCGGCGAGAAGCAACCAGAGCCGGGGACGAGGATACAGGCGGGGCCAAAGCACAGTGACACGCCCGTAGCTGTCTCAAGTACTACCTCCAGGTTAGCACAGGTTAGCACAAACTTTACTGAAAACAGTGAAGCTAAAGCAAGCTCAAATGTAGCTGGAAGGATAAAAAACTGTTTATCAACCTGGAATAGTATTACTTCAGATCCAACAATTTTAAACATTGTAAAGGGACTGCACATTGAATTTGAATCTATCCCGAGGCAAATGTTCATAGCAAAGCAATATTCTTTGAATATTTCTGAGCAAAATATTGTGCAACAAGAAGTTGACAAACTTCTTAAAAAAAGGAGTTATCGAAAAAACAAATCACGAACCGGGACAATTCATATCAAATATATTTTTGCGGCCGAAGAAAGACGGTACATACCGAATGATCTTGAATTTAAAGTCGTTAAATCGACATGTGACATACCATTATTTTAAGATGGAAACATTGCAATCAGCGATAAATTTAATGACAAATGGCTGTTTCATGGCATCGATCGATCTGAGAGACGCCTATTATTCAGTGCCAATTGCAACTGAACATAGGAAATTTCTGAAATTTCAGTGGGGTGATACAATTTATCAGTACAGCTGTCTCCCAAATGGGCTTGCTTCAGCTCCACGTTTATTTACCAAACTAATGAAACCCATCTACTCGGCTCTCAGAGGCCAAGGTTTTCAATCAGTTGCGTACATTGATGATTCTTTATTGTTTGGGAAAACATACGAAGAATGTTATGAGAATGTGATGGCGACAAAACAACTCATGGCCCAAGCAGGCTTTGTGGTTCACGACAAAAATTCGGTTTTTATTCCCGAACAGGAAATAACTTTCCTATGTTTCGTGTTTAACTCGAAAGATATGTCGATTTCCCCAACATCACATAAAGCAGAAAAACTTCAGGGAAAATGTCAACATTTGATTGCAAAAGAGTCAGTGCTTATACGAGGAGTGGCTCAGGTTGTTGGCATGATACTATCCAATTTCCCAGGTGCAATGTTTGGCCAACTGTATTACCGGCATGTCGAAAAAGACAAAATAAGAGCATTACAACATGTGTGGTTGTCTATTGATAACACAACAGCTATTGCACATATAAATAATATGGGTGGAATATATTCTACAGATTGTGATGTAATAACATGCCAGATGTGGCAGCGGGCTAAAGCAAAGCACGTTTGGCTTAGTGCAGCTCACATTCCAGGAAAACAGAATGTGGTGGCTGATATTGAATCAAGACAATGAATGTTGATGGGGAATGGATGCTTAAGCCATACATCTTTGAACAAATAAGTGCAAGGCTTATTAATCCAAATATTGATCTATTTGCCTCAAGAATAAACTATCAGATTAAACCTTATGTTTCATGGAAACATGATCCAGAGGCTATTGCAATAGATGCATTCATGCTGTCTTGGGAGACTTACAGCTTTTATGCTTTTCCTCCTTTTAGTCTAATCGGCAGAGTTCTCCAGAAGATTCAAAACGATCAGGCAGAGGGACTTCTGGTTGTTCCCAACTGGCCAACCCAGTTTTGGTTTCCGAAGCTAATACATATGCTGAAAGCAGAACCAATACTCATCCCAGCTTCTCTACAGCCACTCCAGCTACCGCAGAACAAATCAGCGGTGCATCCACTTCAGCCAAAGTTGTCACTACTGGCATGCCACATATCCGGGAACGACTTGCAAGCACAGGCATTTCAGACCGGACAAGTGAGATCATCGTGGCTTCGTGGAGAAGCAAGACACAAAAACAGTATGCTTCATATTTAAAAAGATGGGACTCCTTTTGTAGCCAACATGGAATTAACCCTATAAAACCGACAATAGGCAATGCCTTACAATTCTTGACAGATTTATTTGATGGTGGTCTCAGTTATAGTTCTGTTAATTATGCCAAGTCGGCAATTTCGTCCATTATTTTGCCCATAGATGGCGTTACTTTTGGCAGTCATGCATTAACTTCCAGATTTATGAAAGGGGTATTTAATTGTAGACCATCATTCCCTCGTTACAAAACAATTTGGGACGTTGGTGTTTTGCTAAATTTTCTTAAGTCGTTAGGTAGCAGAAATGAGCTATCCTTGAAGTTGCTGAGTAAAAAAGTAGTTACGTTGCTGGCTCTAGTGACAGCTCAGCGAATCCAAACATTGCATCTAATATGCATTGATGATGTATTAATATCTGACAAAGAGTGTCATCTTAGAGTAGGAAGTTTATTAAAACAAAGTAGACCAGGAGTACATCAAGCCGATTTGGTTTTACCGATCTTTTCAGAGAATCCCGATCTTTGTATTGTTACCAATTTGTCAGAATATATCAAACGAACAAGTATTGTTCGTGGTGAAGAAAAAGTTTTGTTTATCAGTTTTCAAAAACCGTTTAAAGCTTTGTCTAGAGACAGTATAAGCAGGTGGATTAAAGATATGCTAATAAGTCTGCAGGAATTGACACGAGTGTTTTTACAGCTCACAGTGTACGGTCGGCCTCCACTTCAGCAGCTGCTACTGCAGGAGTTCCGATACAGCTCATCTTACAGACTGCAGGATGGTCCGGCGCACAGACTTTCGCCAAGTTTTATAATAAACCTATAATTGAAAAACCTGCATTTTCTACTTCAGTTTTAAATAAAAACCGATAAACTGTCACGATACTTATGATCAATCCACCATAAACATAGATATGTTTCCAGTAACTTCTGATAGAATAATTATTTATGTATAATTCAGAAAGACTGTGTATGATTAATTTACATAATAAGTTCACATTTAAAAACAAGGACTAGAAATTGGAAATGTTGAAGTATTTTCACTTTTTTGTTTCCCTTTTTTTCAAGTCAACCTTTTTCGTGCTCTAAACATCTCACGTAATCTCTGGAGTGACGTCATAATGGTGAGGTAGAATCCTAAAATTAAACGAGTCTAATTTATTAGGCGAAGTTTGATTGGGATTCTACCTACCTATTATGACAAACGAAAGAGATTACGTGCCCTCCCGTCTTTGCACTGATAATGGATCCCTCCCTTGTCGTTAATACGAAAAATTTGACTTGTGCTTTTAATAATGAAGGCTGGCTGGTGAGCGCTATCTCACGTAATCTCTTTCGTTTGTCATAATAGGTCGGTAGAATCCCAATCAAACTTCGCCTAATAAATTAGACTCGTTTAATTTTAGGATTATATAGCCGTTGTATATGCACTCAAGGTTCAAAACGATGGCTGAATGCTTGGTTGGAGCAACTCAAAGAAGCGGGGAAAAACACAGACAAGAACTAGCGAAGAGAAGACTTTTTTACTTATTTTAAATTTTCGGCTGGTAGGGTTTAATACCGTAGGCGTAGTCCACGCCTTAACTTCCATGCAGGGAAAGAAAGCTGACCACACCCCCTCCCCTCCAAAAAAAAAATTGCCGAAACCTTGGGATGAAGGTACAACTAACTGAAATAGTTATGTGTATAACTTATATCCACAACATCTAAGGAAACATTATTGATTTTCATTGTACTGTCGACATTTAAATCAATTGAAATAGACAGGAAGAAAAAAACGTCAATCTGTCAAAGATATTTAAAAACAAAGTAAGTTGTGTATTCGAAAAAACCCTCAATTCAGCATATTGTTATCTACAATTAGCTTGAAAAGGGTGTGGCTGATTTAGATGTTAACTTCTAAAAATAAAAAACATGTATATACGTTCAACCTGCTGGCAGTAATTCAAGTAGACGAACGGACGGACATTCAATTACTCTGCAGGAAGTCTGTCTGGTTTCTTTGCCAACTCGGGAAATATATTTAAAGAATCCTAGGATAAACATGATCGATTGTTCTGCATTATCTTATACCTCACAAACACGTTTATCATCGTTCAAGTACTAGCCCCAGAGAGTGGGCGTGTTATTTTGCGTAAAACAAACCACACTAAAACTGTACTGGTACAAAATAAAGACGGCATCAGTGGGTCCACAGCCATCAGTGACTATATAATCCCAGCGGCAGCACTGAGTTTGCTTAACAACCACGGAGCATCAAGCCTGAAAAGCTTCTTTAACCTGTTGCTGAGATAACTGAACCCAACCGCGCGATCATGGCACAGGTAAGTTCCATGGCTGTAGGCTAAGATGCAATGTTATCTCGTAATTTAATCATGTCTGATATCTTCGGATAAAAGGTACGGAGACTTGTTGCAGCAAATGCAAAGCATGAGGCCAGTGGTGTATCCAGCATTTGATGTTGGGGGGGGGGGGACCGCACTTGCACATCCTTGCTGAAATGTAGACATGTTTTTTCTCCGTACACTTGGCCTCCGTAAAATCAAAAAGGGGTGGGGCCGGGGGGTCTGGTACCCATCTTCCGAATGGGGGCGCTCTTCCAAACTGACCATTATCATGCATACTGGAAAATATATGCCGATTTTCATGGCGCATTGTAATGGTTTTGGAGCTTGGTGGGTTTTTGGGGGGGGGGGTTCATGTCAGAACTCTCTAACCATTTAAGGAAAAAGTTACTAAAAAAATATCTTTCAAAAATATCCGCCGGGGGGAGGTGACCCCTGCCCCCACCCCCACCCCAATACGCCACTGCATGAGGCCTATATGTATGTGTTAAAAGGAGCATAAATTTATAGTGACGTACACAAACGTAAACGATTATGTTCATAAAAGGGAACGAAATTAATCATCTGTCTCAATACAAAACGACTTTTTTTCTCAATATCTGCCCGATTTTTTTGCACTATTTTACAAGGCACATGCAAGTTCTAGAGAATCTCTGATGACTACAGGTTCGTTATTTTGGTGCTCCTTAAGTCCGCGGAATCCCTTTTGGGGGAAAACAATCCCGCCAATACCCCAAAAATTGGTTACGTCACTCGTTGCCTGGGATGATTTTCTAGAGACACATGGCCTTACGTAGCGATAGTTCGGTGCCCACTTTTTCATTAATTGCACATCCGTTGGAAAAGTAAAATAACGGAATCCGTCACGTTTTGAGTGATAACTACAGTCATCTAGAAAGTACTGTCCCATTTTCTAGTCTTATTTATTCTAAATATCTAAGAAATTGCAACTAGAAAACTGTTCCCTCAAATAGTCTGTGCAAATCCTGTGGTAAAAATGGCGGACGAGACATTGTTTGACACACCACTATGGGAGACGACCCCGCGTGACGTTAGACTTCTACGCCGTATAAGTTCTCCTTACATAGTTTGCGAGAAAAAATATTGCCCCTCAAAAAAAGTCCTGTCTACAATATCACCTTCTCGTCTTAATGGATTGTTTATTTAA
Organism: Patiria pectinifera; assembly: GCA_029964075.1. Taxonomy (NCBI): domain Eukaryota; kingdom Metazoa; phylum Echinodermata; class Asteroidea; order Valvatida; family Asterinidae; genus Patiria; species Patiria pectinifera. The sequence goes on from CM057132.1 coordinate 4,163,285, forward strand.
TAATTCCACACCACCAAAGATCATCTGAAATAAATCCGTATCCAATTCTATCACATTTTATACGGGTTCACCTCTGCAGAATTCAACACTTTGTGTATAATTGACATATCGCCGTTTACGAGTTAGCCACGACGCGTAGACAACCCTATGGAACTTATACGTAAAGTTTTGTTTGCCTCAGATTTTGCGCGTTCCACGTCCATTTGTATAGCATGTAATTGGACAATATTTCACGAGCTGCGTCGACGTGATTCTACCGCGATAGGTTAACTATTCAAAGCCGTAAATATAGATTAATATTTTATGAAACGTATCGTTCGATTACAATTCATGTAAGAATACCCTTATTTCTTATGTCGATTTCTTCAGCTTTTTTTTAAAGAAATATAATAGCACACTAATATTTTGAGAAAAAGAGAATAATATCATGCAAGTTACCATGACATTTTTAACATTATTCCTACGACTTTTTTGGTGAATGAAAGTTTGGAGTCCAACCGTTCGACTTTTTAAACAAAATATGGTGGCTTGCAAAGGATCGAATGCATGGCAACGTTTCTTTGATAATTATGCATGACAGGCTGAGAGTGATTATGCCCTCAAACTATGTAGGCCTACCTCATGTGTTGCGTTTTTGAAAATTGTGCACCAATCTCCATAGCTTGAGAAACTTCCAATTTTATTAATCTGTTCCGTTTCTTCACGCGGGATCATGTGCCCTGGTATACGGGTACATTTTGATATCATAGTGTTACTGAATTAGATATTCATTAGCTCAGATATTTCTTTCTAACCAACTTTTTTTATTCTTTTCAGTCCAAACAAGCCGGTGCAACATTTGTCTTGCTCCTTCTCATGGGAGTTATCCACGCATCAATGTCCAGTGATTTACCCATGGATTCACAGAGTTCACCTCAATCTTCATCCAAAGGTCACTGCTGTAATGAGTGCTACATGGGTCAGCCAGGAACACCAGGCATTCCCGGAAACCCCGGATTTAACGGAAATCAGGGTCCAATGGGACCAAAAGGGGAGCCAGGATTTGGTCTCCAAGGGCCTAAGGGAGACACCGGCGATCTCGGAGAGAAAGGCGACAGCGGCGAGCCAGGCGTGCAAGGCCCGCCAGGGAAAGTAGGCCCATCTGGTGTGTACGGTGACAAGGGCGAGAAAGGTGGCAAGGGAGAACCCGGTGATACATCCCTAGTGACACCTGCACCGCACCGTGTAGTTGGCTTCAGTGCCTGGAGGTCCACAAGTTTCCAGGGAAGGAAACCTGCCGCTATCGTCTTCGACCAAGTCGTGACAAATGTCGGCGGTGGATACAATTCGCAAACCGGCGTTTTCACGTGCACAATTCCTGGGCTGTATTTCTTCACTGCTAGCTTACTTAGCCAGAATAACAGAAAAACTCTTAACGCTCAATTGAGAAAGAACGATGATTTCATCGTTTGTCTATACACTAATTCTCCCTCACTCCATCATCAAGTAAGTAATTCAATAGTCATCGATTTGGCAGCGGGAGACAGGGTTGGGCTGGTGTTGGGCGAAAACAACGCAGGAGTTTTTGGTAACATAAACAGACATTCCTTTTTCTCTGGTTTTCTCATTCAGGCAATGTAAGATAATGGAGAGCATTGTCTTGGAAATTATTATGGAGTTGAGAGAAACGGTTTAATTTTCTTATGTACAAAATGACCTCCCGCCGAACTAGTGCATACGAAGAGCACTGACAAAATGTATATGTATACCATTTTGCAGAGAATCAAAGTGTACATATTTTAGAAACCTTTCCAGGCAAATCTCTATGCTCTTGCTTTAACAGGGGTTGTGTGTTCGATGTATGTTGTGATGCAGTCCCAAAAATCAGACACAAAATGAAAACTACTTGCAATGATGTAGGTGTTTTTCCCAAATTGGCAACTGGTGGGCTGAATGAAGCCATCCATATTCAGTTGCGAGTGTTTATCAAAATGTTGAACACTACAGACAGCTTCAGGGACCATTCAAAACTGTCGATGTTTTTAAATTTGATTTTTTTTTCAACTTGTTTTGACCCACCCACCCCAATTTTCGATTTTAAAATATTGATTTACCATTCAATAAAAAACATAACGAACGTCCAGTTCAGTGACGGCGGAATGCAGGTGCTGTCCATATACAGTATCATTGCAACAACACGGCCCAAAAGTCAAAAGAGATGTTTTCTATCTTTTTATTTGAAAAAAAAATGAATTTCGATTAACAAAAATTCAATAAATTAATTTGAAGATTAATACTAACCTCGATTAAAGATTAATACTACCCTCGAAAATAGAGTGAATAGAGTAGTTACGTGTATATTGCTATTTGCTATTAACAATAAGAACAAAAATCTCTTTTGAGCTGGACATTTGACCGAAACAATATTGGCCCATGTTTAGTTAGGGACTAATTGCTGTGCGACAATAATTTCGTTTTCACGGTGAAGACTGATTCCCACCCCTTTCACAGTCGATCTTTTGTACGCAAGAGTAACCAAAAGGAAAACCTTTTTCGCAGGATATCAGACGTTAAAAAAGCAACTTGTTTTTTCGTTCAATGTAAAAACTCTCAGGTCAGATTTCGTAACACGGACCCAAATCGAATTTCTTGTTAACAGCACAGCAGGTTAAGTTGTTGGCGCTATAGCGCTAATTTGATGTTTATATCCAATTGACATTCGTTGACCTTAACTGTAAGTGTAACTTACAAAATAACCTTGACATATATTACAAACGTTGTTTACGCCTACTGTCCATTTTAATTTTATACACTTGCCCCCCTCTGGAAAAGCAAAACAAAAGAAGATGAGAAGAAAATACGAAAAGAAAAAAAGAAAATGAGGCGCAGAGTCATATTGCGATCAATTTAATTGGCATGGGGAGGTTAAGGTCCCTGACCCCTCGAAAAATGATGAATCGAGAATACGCTGGAAAAGTACAGGGATCGGGGGATGCTTTGCCCCCTCTAGAAAAACATGCTGACTCCTCCCATGATTGTCAAATGATTTAAATAGCAGAGTATCTCGTTTTGTAACAGAAACAAAAGTGATGTTTTTGTAAAAAAAATTGTTCCTCATAAGAAATATTCATTTTTAAGGCAATTTCTATATGCATGATTTGGTGCCTGTTTTAAAATAAATTTGAGGTTTGCATTTTCAATTAAATTTCAGTATTGCATGGCATCCACACCTTTGTTTCCCATGTTGATATCTTTAAGAGTAAGTGTTGTTGATAATGTTTCTTTTTTTACAAGTGAAAATCAAGCAAGACAGGCTGACCATTACCTCCTGCACATCTGTCTTTATACCACTGTTATAACCAATTTTAATTTCAAACAATAATATCATGGATTTATAAAGAGTATAATTAACCCTAAAAAAGTTCATCAAGCCGAGGCAAGTTATTTTCACCCCTGATCATCAGATAAATAAAAGACCACCTCAGCTCGCTGGAGAGTACATCTAGCTAAAAGCAATTAAAGGCAGGTTACTGCCTTAGGACACAAGCACCCCAGGCTGGTTTCGAACCCACAACCTGCAGAATTACCCACAGATCTTGAGTTCATTGCACCAGACCTCGAGACCACGGCACTCCATGAGCATTCAGGGACAATGCGTTATGGACAGGGGCGTTGTGGCAGTTAAGGTTCAAATTAATTAACTACCAACGGACAAAAATTGTCCATCAGTTGCAACTTGCACTTAAGCACAGTCTCCATCCTTCTGCAACGAGTCAGCGCTGGAGAGATTTGTCAACTGGCTGAGTGTAGGTAGCAAATCGACTTATTCCGGGACCAGTGAAGACATACACTTAACCTCGTTTCCAGCGTCTACTTTAATCCACGAGACAATAGCAGACCCCGGGTAGGTAACTTGCTCTTTTAATCTGATTTAAGTTATTTTGTTGACCTGTTGACTTTATTTCTAACAAGTATATACTTTTAACGGTCATTATTAATTTGTATATTTTATCCTCATAAACAATAGTCCTTTTCCATTTTGCTTATTATCATATTTTGTGCATACTGTTGGATGGGAAAGAAAAATTATCATGCATTTGCGAGAGACATAAATTGCCAGTGTTCGGACCCTAGACACCTCATTCACAAAAATTGACCCGCTGTTTTGTACTGCGTACTGTTCAACGCCATGGAGACGAGGTTGACACGTAATTAACTTTCAACAACGATCCAAATATTCGATATTCAAAGCGCTACGGCTTACCGCGCTGCCTGGCGGCAATGCATGTCCTAATCTCTTAGTACTTTTCGATTTTTTGTTTAGATAGACTGCAGCAATTCGTAAGCCGCTCTAATCATGTCGACCTTGCGACGACGCAGAACAGTTTGCGACTGACTTTTCAGGATCAAGCTGCGCCTGAGCTACGACCGTCAGGAACATTTCAGTCGCCAAGTTTTTGCAACCTGGTTGTAAATGCAGCGATACATGTTAGACGACTGGCATCAGTCGGCGCTCAAAAAATCCGCAGTCACTCACAAGAGCAGAAACATTTCAACTTCAGCGCCGCGACGGAACGTGTTGACGACAGGCGGGAATCAATCGCAGTGACCTGTGTGATTGAATTGACGACGTCGTGCACGCGTTCGAATCATCCAATTTTCTTGTGAACCGCCGTCGCGCAGTGGGTGACTTGAGCACTGTTGTGATTATTCTGTATTGAGGATGCCGCTTTTTTAAAGATAACCACACGATTTCTCAGTTTTCTGCTTGATGCTGACGGTTCGCAAGCCAATCGCAGGTGACTTGAGGGAAGAGTTATCGGACTCGGGTCCACTCCAGGCCCGGATTATGCCTACTACTGCAGATGTCACAGTGAAGTATAGGATTAAATAGTGTGACATAAGGACGAATTTGTTCGGCGTAGACGAGACGAAATCGAAAACTCTTGGACGAATATATGTGTTCATGGTTTTAATTTGCCTGAACTAAAATTGAAATTATAAAAAAGGACCCAAAAAAATATTGAAAGTGCACTAAATAGATTTGCTGATTGAATTAGAAAGGAAAAGGCTTGAAAATAGCCGGAAACCTCATATTCCCTTTACTGATCTTTGTTTCTCAGAAACATATCGGTTTCGGATCATTGGCTTTGAAATGTTTTTTATGATGCTGCTTCAGTGCCGAAAGTTGCAATAAATGCGGAAAGTTTCTGTATTTGCCGATTCAGCGTTGTTTCAGTGCATGACAGTAAGTTAATGAACAAACATTACGCGCAAATATTTCAATTTAGGTTATTGATTTTAACAGAAAACCCCTACACTTCAGAGTTTCAGCCTAATACCATCAGAGTAAAAACGCCCTCAGTTGTCAGGAAAAGCATGGAATATTGTTGGTTTGATTTTTGAAGTGCACTTTATATAAGTTTTAACTAAAAAAGGTTAGGCCTGTCTCATACTTTTCAGTACGGAACATTGCACAAAATGTGTATTAGTGTTAAATTCATTACACGATCGATTTAAACCTTCGCAGTAAAGATTCTGACGGCATCAAAGCGTTATCAGATCAGAGCAGCCCAATGTCCATTACTATTGACCGAATCGTGTATGTCATGAGTAGTGGCTGGGGAGTCACCGCCAATCATGTAGTACGTGTGTGCACATGATGATGAATAAATTGCCCGCTTTCAGAGAAATAAGAACATTCAAGAATTGAAGGCAAGCAAACGATCGAGGTTATCTCATTACGAGGAACGCTGTTACCAAACTCGCTATGGAATACTAAAGGTTTTCTGAAGACTGCATTTATTGACCTCAATCTCACATGAATGCTGGTCACTTCCTGATGCTGTTTCAGTCAGTCGCTGGGTTAAGCCTCCGCCGTTTCATTCGTTCTGTGCCCGTTGCCTATTTAGGCCTGTGACAGACCATCTACGGAAGGGATAAAACGATCGTGAGGAGAAAAGCAGCTTAACTCGTGGTCGGGTAAGGGATTGTGCGGGGGCTCGGATAGAACGGGTAGAATCAAAATAACTTTCTGCCCGTTTGTTTCGAAGACGACGACGAAAACAACATTGTACAATGGCATATATCATTTATTTGTGTGTCAAGCTACTTAAGACAAAAAAGATTATAATAGACGATGACATTTTAGATAAGTTTTACTTCTTAATTAATTTTTTTTTTAAATCACGTAGAGAAATCATACTGAAGGTTCATATCTGACATCAATCTTACTTCACTGCGCCCCATTTGCCAAAGTAGGTACATTTGGCTGAATGTACTACTTTACCAACTCCAAATACCGCCCTCTGGGGTGTCCATCATTATCGTAAAAGGCCAATACATGCCATGCGGCCAGCATAATTTGGGGGGTCATCTCGGTAAAGTGATTGACCGTAATGCGCATGCGTGAAACATACCACGTGAAAGAATAAACATGTCACCTGATTCTGAATAATAAGTTCTTATAGCTTATATTCCACGGCGGTCAGTGTAGTTTTGCTGCAGCCTGCTTCGTTAAATCTGTGGTTTTGAAAACTGTATGTTCCTGATTCAAATCGGAGAGGAAACGGCAAGTTACAGGTCTTTCAATCGCTTTCACACGGTAACTCAACTAAGGTGACAGTGATCAGAAGTGAAACCGCATTAATCCTAACCTTGCGTGCCTAGTGTTGAACATAAACCATTTCCTTAAGCATTGTTACACAATTAAACACACACAAAAACGTGTTGCATCCATTAAACGTTAGTCGTGTACGTTTAAAATGGATTTCATTTGAATGCATTGTTCTCATAAATGAAAGTGTATTGATTCCAACTTGAAAAAAAGTAACTTTCCACTGAAATTACTCAGATAACACACGTCTCAATGTAAACGGCTCAAGAAGTCATTTATTTATCACAAGCAACTTGTGGTATATAGTGGACTGCGAGTGAACCCACTCTTATGTGGGCGGAACGCTTTTCAAACTGGGGGCATCACCAAAAAGGGACACTTGCTCAAAAAAGGCACCTTCCGTCGGTGTGAAAGAGGGGAAAGTTGTGAAACTATTTTCGTTCACATTGAAAGGAATGCATGTTACCTGGAACAAAATTTACTAACAACATTGATTACACTTTTAAAAATTTTGCGTTAAAATTTTTAAAAAATCTTAATTCCCTCACTCAAAAAATAACATTGTAGGCCTGTACCTGATATAGTCTCAATATAGCCGTATTGTTCTCAAATAAGGTATTTTTTCCCTTGAGAGAGCCCTTGGACCTCCGGCACACCCCGACAGTAACCTCTCTGGGTCCGCCCTTGAAATGGACTACATGTAGTTATGCCTATGCAAAGGGACCATTTATTTATCGTGAGAGGGGCACTGTTGCTTTTGATGGCCAGTTCAGTTATCGTTTTATTCGCGTGAGGAGCACTAGTATTTCTTTACAGGCCAGTTTTCCATCTTGAGAGGGGCACAGTTTTAATGTTGCGAGCGGGGCACTAATTGTGCTTTTGAGGGGCAGTTTTCTATCTCGAGAAGTTATCGCGAGAGGAGCACTGTTGTTTTCGACGGCCAATGTTCCAACTTGAGAGGGGCATAAGTTTATCATTGCAAGAGGGGTGTTTGTGCTTTCGAGGGGTAGTTTTCCATCTCGAGAAGGTTCACAATCTTGTTAATGGAGTTTTTGTGTTTTTGAGGGGCACTTTTGCATTACAAGAGAGGAAACAATTTTTAAGCGCGATCATAATGCTTTCATGTGTGCGTTTGAGGGGCAGTTTTGTTTTCATCTCGAGGAGGCACATGTATGACCGCGAGAGGGGCACTTTTGTTGGCGTGGGAAAATGGGGGGGAAGTGCCCCCGCCCCTGCGCCCTGGTTCCGCCGCCCCTGGCGGAAAGGAAGGGGGAGAGGAAGACGACATGCACCCAATTTGTCCAAAGAGATACGTGCAGCCCTTATTGATCATGTCATCAATCATGGGCTGGCATTGAGAGAAGCCGGACAGCGAGTGCAACCCGAATCTAAAGTCGCTTCAGTCATTCTTTTAGAAATGAGAATCGGTAAGCAGGAGTGAGGCACTGATTGAACTATGAAAATGTGATATGTAAATGAACATGGCCATCGGTAAAAATCACTCGAATGGCGAAAACCTTGTCGTTTGTGTGGTTTGTTCGCACGTTACGTGTTTCATTCATAGACCTCATTCTGGCGGCAGACGACGCCTCTTCTCCGAACAACAAGAGGATGCAGTTGTTAACATGGTTTTGGAAAACAACATAATCCGCCTGAAAGAAATCCAAACAAGGGTTGTTGAGGACAACGTCACATTTGCAGACATTCCAAGTGTCAGTTTGACTACTATCGGACGTATCTTGAAGAGACATCGAATACGAATGAACAAGTTTGAAGTTACCAGAGAGCCATAAATTATGAGAGAAACAGCATCGGGGTGAAAGAAACGCGCTACCAATACGTTCGAGTAAGTCACTTATCGTAAATTAGACAACTGTGGTCAAACCTGGCCAACCTCTTATCCAAGCTATTACGTTTACATGAAATTTGAAACTTTGTTACATCTAACCTCTATAATTTCTTCCGTTTCAGAAAATACTGGATCTAGATACCAGAGAGGGGCATCACGAATACATCCATGTATATGAAGCTGGTTTTAACCTGGCCAAGAAAGAAGACAGCGAGGTCGAACCGTCATTGGACAACAAGCTTCTGTCGCGGATCTTGGGTGATATCACTAGATGCGCAGCCATTTCAAGAAACGGTGTCATCGCCCACAATGCCAGACTAGGTCCGCATAACTCCGAACGCCTCGTTACATTCTTGGTTGACTTGTATGAAAATCTCCTCCCTCAAGCAGAGAGAAATCTTGATGCACCAGGGCTGACGAGATGTATCATTGTATGGGACAATATCAGGTGCCACCACTCGGTCATTGTGCGAGGATGGTTTGAGGCTCATGCCCAATCCTTCATCTTCCTCCCCGCCGTACTCTCCTGCCTGAACCCAACTCAGGATTTTGTTTCTCTGCTTGGCGCTGGGAGGTTTATGATCGCAATCTGTATAAAAGAGTTACACTTCTTCCAGCTATGGAAGGAGCATGCGAAGACATCGATGAAGAGGCCTGTCAGTCATGGATCCGCCACGCGAGACGCTTTTTCCCCAGAGGCTTAGCAAGAGAAAAAATCATTGCGATGTAGACGAACAACAGTGGCCTGAAAGAAATGTTCGCCTTGATGATGAATAAATCAAAGGTTTCTCTATCCTACTTCCATATCACGAGGCGTTTGCCTCAAAGGGGTGTAAAGTTATTCTTTTGGTACGGTATCTGTATATAATTCCATAAATGCTGTTGATGAGATATTTGAAGCAGGATTTTGAAGCAGAATTTTGCTGCGGGGTCGTCTGGACACTTTCTCTTTGTGGACAGCGTGTGACAAACGTGTTATGTTTCACAGAGACGATTTAGTGACGCTGTCAAGTTAACAATACGCCGGAGATTTGTAACGTGGACTGAATGTTCGTATTTTTTTTAATTAAAGAACCATCATACTATTATGCTGTTTTACTTAGGAACTGTTCAAGTGAAGTGATACCTCATCATCAACGAGTATCCAGTATTCGCAAGTGCCTGCCGTTCGGAGTCTCGTAACGCTTGCTACAAATCAAATTGTGAGATCTATTAATTGTTAATTAAAGATCGTTCAGGATTGTATAATGTCCTTAAAAAAATTAGTCATCGTACCATTTGATTGGTTTCAGAACTTCATACTTAAAGATATAGTCCATCATTTGTAATTTGTGCATTTTGTCCGTTTGAAGCAATAAAAGTGTTCAAGGATATTGAACCTGATGAAGTTTCAGCTCAGCTTCAGCTGTATATTCCGAGAAAAACAGCATTCTAGAATCTCAATTTCAAATCAAAAGTTGCTGAATCATGTTTTAAATTGGGCCTGAATTCAGCGTTCGAGACGCGTTCTCACTGAGCCGATTGCAGCTATACGCGATGTCGCGCACTGATCCGACGAATTATAGCAACCGCGCGCGCCTGTGGGTCGTGCCCATAGATATAGAATAAAAAGACTAGATCGGCAGCGCGTCCACACGCGCGGACTTTCATGGAGGGTCACGTGCTGGAGGAATGATACAACTAATGCGCGAAAACGTGACGAAACGCAACGCCGTTTACGCGCACAGTGCACCATTATCGCTAACGCGTGGGCGCATCGCGTAAATACTCGGTGCGCATTTCGGGCTTCGCGCGCGTTGAGCTTGGTCACGTGCTGGACGAAAGATACATTTAGCTCCATTACTTTACGTTAATTAGTTGCGCGTCCACGAGGGACAACAAAAATGGCGGAGATTCATCGCACAGTGAATGGGCGCGTGTGGACCACTGATCTCTATATAAAGACTGGATAGCGGATATGCATACAACATTCACACAGAAGACTTTGCATATTGACCAATTCGCCCCGGTCTCACGAAGATGGCCGCTTATAATACGAACGTTCTACGCGTAAATACGCGCGCGTTGTATCAACAGTTGACGCGCATTTTGGTCACGTACACATATTATGATGTTCTAAAAGGGACACATTTCTGTAGTGATTATCATTGCAAAACGCCGAAAAAGTGATATTTGCGGTATTTTAGTAACCACGACGTAAAAAAAAATTGTAGTTAACCTTGGTCAGTGGTGGTTGTCAAAATATAAGTCAGGTGAACCGCGACGTTACAAAAGAAATCATTCTGTCTATAAAAACGGCAACTTGTCCTTTGTAGATCACCAGCCGGTCTCACCAATATGGAGTCAAATTCGTACATTGTGCGGCTCTTTATTAGCTATCCAGTCTTTATATAGAGATCAGTGGTGTGGACGCGCTGCCGATCTAGTCTTTTTATTCTATATCTATGGTCGTGCCAATGCTTGCGCGCGCTTCGCCGAATAACAAAACGAACTACTAATTAAAATTTTCCTACGGTGCTTCTAAAGACGCACCGTTGAAAAGGCCTTCTTTCGTTGATTACTTCAAAATGACATCGTGCCACAAGTAATATTTTCTCAGGCAGTTTAGTCCGCTTACTATCTTTCAACCAAGTATGTTTTTCAACAATAATTACGCCAGTTACTTTTCGGATGGCTGCAAATGATGGACTATAACTTTAAATCATTTTGTTCACTTTTTTTCTGGTACATCATCAATAAATGTTTTGTTTGATTTCTTTGTTACATCTGAGAATATTCAAGCTTGTTTTGTGATCTAAATTCAGCAATAGTTTGAAAATTGTGGATCGTAACATTGCTTATTCACAACAGATCGATTTTGACGTTCAATTTAACACTTGGGATTATTTCTGCACTGTGTTATTGGTTTGTTGGGTTTATAGCTGCGGGACAGAAGCTCAACAGATCATCATGTCTCTCCGTTAGTTCGTTCGTTAGTTAGCAACAAACGTTGACATTGTCTATTGCTCCTACATATTTTGACCGATTTCAACCAAAATTTGTCAAAAGTATCAGTAGCCCAGCCCCAACATGCCACATGACCAAACTAGGGTCAAAGTTCATCATGGAGTTACTGGGGTCAAAAACCTGATTTTTTTTTAACGCGAATTCGTTGGCTTTTGAGATAGTGCCAATCGAGCTTGTTTTTTAAATAGCAGCTGGTAATCTCTGCTGACATGCGACCGTTCTACATCGGAGGTCGTCTTACCGGTCTTTGTCGATGCCCATGCAAGTGCCAGGCGATAGTTGAGCAACCGACGTGACCTGTCTTGACAGTGCCTCGATGCATTAATGACTGGCCGCTAGCTATGAATAAAAGGATCTGACTAAAAGGCCACTCGACGGACTAAATTGGAACATGCGAGTGCAAAATTAAAGTTGGAACTCATTAATTAGGGCGTGTCAGTCAGTGGCGTAGCTAGGATTATTTAGTTGGGGGGGGGGGCACACGGGGAATCAGAATATCATGCGGGGCACACATCGCAAACGTTCTATTGCAGTTTTTCCCAGTTGGGCCCAAAATCTTTTTGGCTGGGGAAGGAAAAGGGGCATTTATCAGTATTTTGGTGGGGGCACCTGGGGGGGGGGGCACGACAATATGTGGGGGGCACGTCCCCCGTTGCTATGCCACTGGTGTCACTTGACTTGTATTGTCGCTGTCGAGTTTCTTACTGCCACTTAAATAAGAGTTCAAAGTTCCGAAATAACTGTTATTCTTTTACTAATCATTATGCCAACAATATGACCATTTTTTCTAATAGACGGCTTTTACAGTTCTATTAAATCTGTAGAAGATGTTGTGTACCGAGTCGATTCCAGCTGTTTAAATACGTTAGGTACTGCACAGGTCTGGTGATCAACGACGAATAATATCTCTCTGAAAACAGCTGTTTGTTGCCGCAGTTATAAAATAGGTCAAAATTACGAAACTGTATGGGGTTTGTTGATACGGCAGTATTATACTCACATGAAGCGTATGTTGTTTGGCACAGTCCGAACGAACGATTCATTTAACGTGACGTTGGTGCAAGTGACCTGAAGAACGCCAGAACTACATCCGGGAATGTACTGCTGATCTGAAGAAAGAAGCCACATTCAAAAAAACGACATGCATTGAACTTTTTATGCAAACTTTTTAAATATTTTGAATATTGCTATTTTAAAGAAATTTTGCCATTGAGGAAACTGTAACATTACTAATTGTAATGAGAGGGTAATGTCACTTAGAGCGAGCTTTCAAAACTCATTCTTGGGTAAACTCGCTATTGTGTTGAAGATTTTCTACTTTATTAAAGGGACACGGGTGTTACAACTGATAATGTAGTAACCAACGGATAACGTATCATCAACCGATAATGTATCACAAACTGACCGATATTGTATCACTAACCGATAATGTACCAAAAATTGACTGATAGTGTTGTAAAATTTGTATCCGATAATGTATCACGTGTCGACGGATAATGTAACTACAAAGTAAGTGTATCCGATAATGTATCACCACGGAACGGATACTGTATCAACCGATAATGTATCAAAAATCAACCGATAATGTATCAGTATGGGGAAAAGGTGTACACAAATGTTTGTTTTATGTCCGATTATCCCGCCCCACGTTTTGACCAGGGAGGGGGGGGGGTCTGGGCTAGTTGATCACCACCACCCCCATTATTTTGTATTTAGTGAAAAAAGGGCAGATTTTGAGGTACTTTTCAAACTTTCAAAAACAAAAAAAATCAAAAACTTGGGGAAGGGGGGTATCATATTTCAATAGGGGACGCTGTTCAAATTTGACAATTATTAACACTGGATTACAGAATGGTGTAAAAATACCCCCTATCTAAGCTGCCTCCGTCCGTATTTTGAACAGGCGGACATACCAGTAATTTTTGGGGGGTGTCACAGCAGAGGGGGGGGGGGTGCATTTTTTTTTTTTAGGACTTTGTATGCATTTGGTTTGGGGCACAGCTGGGGGGACCCCCCCCCCCTGGATCCGCGCCTGTGTTGGCCTCAAGGAAGCGGCAGGCTCGTGACGTATGGACTCCAAACTGTGTGGGTTGAACAAACTGAAGTCAGTGGGTAGACAAATAACAAATGACGTCACATGCGGGGCATTATTTTGTACAGTACAGTAATATTGTGTACATGATTGTAGGATTTTATCAGCGCTCCCCGTTGAAAATATGGCACGACCCCCTCCCCCTCATTTACCCCCTTCCCCTCATCCCCTACCCCCTCACCCCCCGCCCCCATCACCCCATACCCCCTCACTAAATGAGCAGTAATGCTGTGATTGTGCCCTTTTCAAATCGGTAAGAAAAAAAATCGACTGGGGTCGACAAGGGACCCATGAAGCTTGATCGCATCTAGACTATCTCCAACGATTGCCGCCTAAATCCGGTAAACTTGTTACATTGTATCTTTTGTGACAGCTCAAGTTACATGATCATTTTCAGATGGTAATTTTGCTATACACATGACTCGCCACTCGTATGTGTTCCCGGTTCATGCACAGCGCGTATTTTGAATGATGCAAAGTTATTGGGGGAGGGAATAGTCTGGGAGACCATCGCAAGTTAAATTGAACGTATGCGCGCGCCGACGTTGCCTGACGCTCATGCGAAGACGCTGCTGCTAATAACCACATTCTGGCACATTCTGGAAGTGGTGTGGAACTTTGCGCGCGAACCAGTACAGTACAGTACGCACATGCTGTGTCCCGTCCATTGATCTCCATACGGAGATCAATGGTCCCGTAGTGGTAAAACGCGCCCTCTTGTGTCGCAGTACGGAGCCCATATGGAGGCCAATTGTCCGGAGAAAAGAACTTGTCCACATTTCGGCGCGGATGTGCGAGTGCGGTTACCCCCCCCCCCCCCTTATCAAAAGCTGTATACGCCACTAGCCTAGGCCCACTTGGAAGTAGAGCGTCTCCAAACCAGAGCAACTCCCTACCTCCCAAATTAAAAAAAAAATCTTAATGATAAACTTTCTCGAGTGGGGACTTATCATAGTAAAGGCACTTATTAGACTTTAATTAATTTGCAATATTTCCACCTTTTCCCTATATTGATACATTATCGGTTGATTTTTGATACATTATCGGTTGATACAGTATCCGTTCCGTGGTGATACATTATCGGATACACTTATTTTGCAGTTACATTATCCGTCGACACGTGATACATTATCGGATACAAATTTTACTACACTATCAGTCATTTACTGGTACATTATCGGTTAGTGATACAATAGCGGTCAATTATTGATACATTATCGGTTGGTGATACGTTATCGGTTAGTGATACAATATCGGTCAATTATTGATACATTATCGGTTGGTGATACGTTATCGGTTGGTTACTACATTATCAGTTGTAACACACGGGTCCTGGAACAGCCCAATCGGGCTACAAAACGCGCTTTGAACGAGATGATGTTAATCGGAGTAACATTTAAAAGTAGGATATAAACATCCACACAACCATCCTTTCAAAACTTGGTGTTTTGTGTTATTCCTGTATTATGCGTGCAAGAACGAATTTCGGGGTCCACTTTTGCGACCCCATAAAATCGAGCTGTTTGGATGCTAGTTGTGATTTCATTCGTAAAGTGTTCGCCTTTTGCGGACGTTGAAGAACCACTTTTTTGCATTGGTGATTGGTCACCGCTGTTCCCGAGACACACAACGTGTATATCGTACACTGAGAACGACACGAAAAGCGTATTCGTACTCCGTCGTGTCCGATGTAAACAAACGGGTTTTTTCGTCTTTTCTCGGGAATGGTAAGACATTAGGTTGGTTTCCTTTCAACCAGATGCTTGAAATAGGATAAATAAAAACAATCCAGCATGATATTTACAATTATTATTTTAACAACCTCGGTCAAATTTAAATTCAAGCTTTATAAGCATACTCCAGAATACAGATGCCTCAAAAGACAATTCAATGCAATATTGAAAAACACCTTGTTATCCCTGGTAATGTAAAAAGTAATAATTATACGATGAAATCTTCAATCTTTTCTTAAGATTTTTTTTCGATCGTACCGCAGTATAGCTCGTCTTCCTCCATACCACAATCAATGTAATTATCACAAAAGTAGTTGTGCGGCAGACAGATGTCGGTGGTGTTGAGGCAGGTGTAGACAGGGGAGTTGTTCAATAGATCACGGCACAGAGAAGGCTGCGGTGAATATACTGAAATGAACAACAACAAAAAAGTTTCCATTAGTTAAAGAGTTCAAGCAATTCACTTTAAAATTAGATATTTGCTCTTTTCACACTTCCGCCATGGGCATGCAGAGCCTCGTTTTTATAGTCTGGGATCCAGACTATATTCTCATCGTCCTACGTTCGAGCGAAGTATCAACGGTCCTTGCTCGAACTTACTCTAGGCTGCATGTAAATGATCAGCCTTTTTTACAATGCACTTTTCACTATTGACATAAAGTCCATTCTATTTTCTTACACAATTAATATAGCCGGTTCAGTGATTCCCGTGTCGGGGTTTAGATCACTGAACCGGCTATTTTTATTGTGTAAAGTTGCAAGATCGAGGCTCTGCATGCCCAATGGCGGAGTGTGAAAAGAGCGAATTGTGCATAAAGGAGCATGTTCAGGCGAGCACCACTAGTCAACTATGTGGTTGATATGTGACGTATCTTACGCCTGCGCACTAATAATAGCAACGTGCAAACTCCTCTAATTGGACGGTGGTCAAAATGTCATCACGAAACATGATAACATCTTGTTCCATGGTTCCCTGCTGTGCTGTGTGATGCGCACGGCTATTGGTAACCAGCAATAGAGTATTCTCACCTAGTCTGGTTCCCCGACCTGACATTTCCCCCGACGTCCACACGTCTAAATTGTAGGTCAGGCAGCCTCCATGGCTAAAAAATAAACATGACGACATTGACGGCCCTTTTTCAAAGCTCGGCTTCGTTTCCGAATTCGCTTTATCACTTAAAGCTTTTAATGTTCCGATCAAATTTTTAAAATAAATCACTTGCTTCATATATCATACAGTTATGATAATACAGTTTGATATTTCTGTAAGAAAACATTGACTATTGTTGACCTGGAATCTTCAAAATTAGGCACCCAAATAGCACTGTTAGCAGGCGGAGCCGAATGAAGACCGAGTTTTGGAAAATCTCGGTAACGGTCGTCAAATTAAAAATAGTACATGACGAAGCAAAAAGTTCGCCCCTACGATCCGAGTATATTTGATGCACAAAATCGTCGTTGAATTTCAAGTTTTCTTAATGAAAGTAATAAATATTAATTATCAACTAATTTTAAAAAGTTTTTAATAAGCAATAAGCAGTTAATTAAAACTATACTATACTCGGAAATACTCGGGCACTATCCGATTGTTGACGAAATGAATTCGGCAAACTTCGGACATTTTCGGAAAAGGAGGAATTCCTCCCGTTTTAGTCACGTGACGTAAATTGTAATACAATGTATTACCGGAGGCTACCGACCAAAGATTCATTAGAAATAGTCAGAATCTTTTGGTCTGGGATCCAGACTATATTCTCACCGTCCTACGTTCAAGCGAAGTATCAACGGTCCTTGCTCGAACTTACTCTCGGCTGCATGCAAATGATCAGCCTATTTTACAATGCACTTTTCACTATTGACATAAAGTCCATTCTATTTTCTGACACTAAAGCCACTTTTGCTTCAATGTCACTTTGAGTTCATTCGTAATCTGTATATGATTTTCTTAAAGAAATACGTATGTATATAGTTCGCTTGAAAATGTTGCACATATAGTTTACTATGCGACTTGCTGTCATGTAACAAAGGGGCGGGGGGGAATCTTTGCAAATTTTTTAATCGCTTGATGAAATTCGACACCAGATGGCGTCATCATGACATCACAAGAATATGCGTACCTCGGGAACCTGGGGGATGTTTATTCCGATTATTTCTCCGATCTACGATTACGCGGGGAGTCAGTGGCGCACCCGGGGGCCCCCTCGGGGGGTTGAGCCCCCCCCCCCCCCCGTAGTCTTTTTTTTTTGGTAATTTTGTTCAGTCCCACGATTTGACCTTGGTGATATTTATGTGGCCTATTTTCGAGTAGTATAATAGGGGTGTAAGTGGCGCCACGAACGTCAAAATAGTCCCCCCCAAAAAAAAAAAAAAAAGATTTTTCTGCGGCCAAAATTTTGGCCAACATTTTTTTTTAAAATCTTTGGAGCCCCCCCCCCCCCCCAGCCAAATCCTGGGTGCGCCGATGCGGGTAGCTGGGAGGTATAAGGTATGGGTGGATGGGGAAATAGTGTGTGAGTTAGAGCTGTATCTCAAATCAATCAATCGGGAGATTGAAGCGCATTGAGAACTGTCTGCAATCTGATAATGACAGCCTGGAATTCATTTAGTTATACTGCTGCGAATTGCAGAACCAATTCGTGATAAACATCGTTTTCTGTTCGACCTATTGCGTTAATTGGATTGTGCGTTGGAATCGCAAGCTTTGAGGCTGTGTTCTTTGGGCTTCCATTTGGAAATGCAATTTGGCGAGAGTGAAGACAGAAACTATTTTGCCCGAAATGAGTTCGTCACTTCTCTCAGACTGAAAGTAGTCTGTCATCCAATCTCCGAGCAATTCTCGGAAGACGATGGTATTATCGCTCTTCCGTGGAATAGCCTATTGAGTTGCATGATCCCACAGCTTCAAAGGTAGTCGGAATTCCCGCAGTGTATTGTACAGCAATTCAGCCCAAACTTTTAAGAAACCCTCGAATATGTTGTTGTTTTTGATTCATAAACAGATCAAGGTAATCTCGTGGTATCAAATACAATCATTCGGCTGGGGAAATCATCTAAAACATTCACCTGACGAAGATGGATGGCTTTATGACAGGACGGGTTATCCTCGCCTCACAAACAGAAGATTGGATATCAATAAATTCCTAGCATAATGAATTTGGCTTTATCGAGATAAAGACTCAAATCGAGGCAAAAGGTTTAATACTTGGAAATGTCACCAAAAAATCCTTATGGGAAAACGTTCGGATGATATGCGATAAGACTCACGGTTTGGGATGAAATATCATGAGATTGAATGTCAGTAACTTACGCAAATGCCAAGGGAGAAAGGGGTAAATTAAACTTTGAAACACAACGGGCAACCTGTCACAAATGGGAATTTTTTGTTACTTTTCAAATTTTTTGTTTATTTATTTGTTTAATTTTATTTCATTTGTTTATTTTTTGTTATAAAATTATTTATTTATTTGCATTTCATTTATTAATTTATTTATTTTTATTTTTTTTTATTTGGGGAGGGAATCGGACCTCCCACGCAGTGGCGTTACGACACTGTAAAAAAAATTGTTTAGAATTTGAAAACATAAACACTTTAATGTATTTTTACGGTATTAAAAATAGACAAGTCATTCAACGAGTTTAGAAAGCAACAGGTTCTGCTTCTCACGTTCCCCGGGCATGGCGCCTCTCACAACCTTAATCTGGCACTGACGTGACACGAGAGTTTTCTCAAGAAGTTTTTTTTCTTCAAAGTATGGCTTCCGTTTTAATTTCCTATTCGGATCGAATTCCAATATGGCGGATCGTAAACCAAGATGGCGGCGAATGATGAACTATGTGCACCAGCCAGACAGCAATATCCGGATTCAGTACATTTTTACTACTGCTGTACAGAACGTACCGATAGCAGAAACCCAACCAACAATTCGAACATGGCCCAGACTTGTAAACAAGACACCCCCTTCTCCTATATGAAGCATTCTCTCATATCACATGTTCACATGCAATCCAATAACCAGTGCCTTTGGTATCATATGATGACTTACAAAATATGTTTCTGACGTTAAGATATCTTTAAAGATGTAAAATGCACGCCGAAAGATATCCGAGTCGTTTAGTAATGTGCTATTTTAAGATATTTTAAAAAAAAATAAGATAGGCAGCAGCATTTCCAAGAGTGTCAAGGGGAATCATGGGCGTTGCCCGACCAATCTGAATGGGGGTGTGACAACACATTTGCCTACAGACCGTCCGTGCTTCCGTGCTGGGAGGTAGTCAGGGCAGGGTCACCCGGCCTCCATAAAAGCGGAGGGCGTGCTGGAGACCATCGAATAATAATGTCCAAGGGAGACAGTTTTCAAGTTGGTTGCGTCCAAAAAAACTGGTCAAAAGCGAGGGAGGGTAATGCGCTGATGCTATAATTAGGCGGTTTTTGTCCTGAAAATATATGAAAATAGTGTCGTTGTGGGAGCTCTTTTTTTTAGTTCCCGTCCAGGCCAGCCGAGTGTCATTCGTTTCAAAGCCGTCGCCTGAGGGCAGCAATTAGCAAACCGTAAATAATAACAGATAGACCGTCCTTTTACACCATGTAGAACGAGCGCGCACCGTTTACATTGCACGGCGCAGCAAGTATAGCTCGTTCCGCCAAGTCACTGCTGACTGTTCGTCTGCTCCTAGGTTCGTCAATCGAAAAACCTCCCTCAAAAGTGAAATCACTACTTATTTCCCAAATACCACAAGATTCTTTAACTGCCGGATCTGAATTATAATAACAGCGAAGACTTCTGGTGGTAAACACTTTTGATTTGAATCTCGTTTGATTCCCTGTATAGGTTAGCAAGATTACCAAGGCTCTCCCGAAAATGTTAACCCTGAATTTTAAACACAAATTCAGCTCACAGTTAAAACAGACTTCAGCCTTGATAATCCAGAGCGAATTATTGTTGGAATCCCACGCATTATTCATAGTCACTTAAGAATCGCCTTAAGTTCAGAGTCGGGCGCTTTGAAGTTCAGCGACATGTTAGATTTAAAGAAAACACCCTTGGCCAACAGGTATTGTGTACCTAACAGGTGCACTCACTGTGTGCGACGGGTTTCATTACTGAGTTCGTAGATGACTATTTTTGTAACACGACTTGATTTGAACTTTTCGTTCATTGTTCAATAATGCTGTTTTGATGGTTAATGAAACCACCAGGAAAGAATGACTGAGCACAGAAACGTCGGCTGAATCGCCAACATTTACCGAGAAATTGATACATCTTATGGAAAACTGAAGCTGCCAAAAATCTCAAGTTCTCTCTTACAACCTCAAATCTTGTTGATAACCTTACACTAAAGACGGTAATAACTTGGTG
>CM057132.1:4184416-4200416 GCA_029964075.1 Patiria pectinifera
AAATGAGCCTGTATAATCAGCCTGTTGAATCAATTCGCTTAACTAATTGTTTAATCGACCAGTTTTATTGAGTCCTTTTTCGAGAAGTCCATTTTTTCAAGAATCAAACTGAATCGACAACCTGAAGGTGCCCTGACAGTGTAAAATCGCATTTTCGCATGTGCAATGAAGTCCAAACGAAGGCAGCATTTCAAAATCCCGTGCCAAGTTCGGATTCGGTTCGGGTTCAGTTCGGACTTTTTATCCGAACTTGGTTCGGTTCGAGTTCGGCAGCTTCGTGAAACAATGATTGCTTACGTCTTTGCTGTTTTCATGTAGTTCTTCCAAGCATGAAACTCGGATTCGTAACATTTAAGCAACGTGATTTTGTGGTGCACGTTGTCACTCTGTGCACGGAGGTATGTTCAATCCAATACGCACGGTGACACCCAGCGTGGCTTGCAACATGGATTCTACCTCACTATTATGACGTCACTCCAGAGATTACGTGAGATAGCGCTCACCAGCCAGCCTTCATTGTGCGATCTAGCCAGCTGAAGAACGGACGCAAACTCCGTTCTCTCTTCACTTATTATGTGCATAGGCCAATGCTTATGTATCGTATTATAGATTAAGCACATCTATCTGTAGGCCTACTACTTTAATTGGCAATGGCATACGAAATTCTTGAAAGTGTTTTGGACTTCGGGAAGTTTTCAGATTTGTCTCCACACCCTACACCGTCAGGACAGGTTTCCGCACCCAAGGACATGCTGGAACATGGCTTAATAGCCAATAATTCGGAACCTTCCGAAACAGACGTTCAAAAACCATTGAACACTGCGGGGAAAAAGACTTTGAAGGGCAAAGGTAAGACAAAATTGTCTAAACATGCACACATTTCCCCTAATGCAACCTCAGTCAGTCGGCCATTACAGGGCGTAGCCGAGCAAGCCTCAATGTCTGCATCCACTCAACCGTGGCAGGAGCTAAATAACTCCTTAACACAAGCAATGAAAGCGGGCTTTGAACAATTCACAACTGAATTCCTGGAGGCAGCTCACAAAGGATATGACAAAGAATGCAAGCGGAGCTCCTCGAGCACCAATGTGCCTGAGCCGAAAACCAAACGACTGAAATCAGTCGTGGTTGTTCCTGACTCCGTCACCAACTCAGAGTCTGATGACACAGAAACTGAACTCAAACGACTTCTTTCGGAAGGTGAACAAAATTGCTCGTCAAATGACGACCTATTGGGTGACATTCAACAGGAATACGAAGCAGACGATAAGGTTGGGCCCAAAGTCAAAGACAAGCTCGCTTCTCTGACTGACAAAATTCTCATGACGAAACTGTCCGATGAGAAATTGGCTGAAAAGCAAAAAGCTTATTGCAGGCCTCAGAATTGTACCAAGTTAATGAAAACCAAAGTGAACCCAGAAATATGGGCGTTACTCAAACCTGGCACTCGCTCACGAGACTTAAAATTCTTGAGAGTCCAGAAATTGCTTGTCTCAGCATTTGTTCCTTTACTCCAATTAACGGAGAAATTACTGGCTAAGCAAAGCGTCAAAGACGAGGTGAAATTAGCCACGGATACAATAACACTCATGGCTAATGCCAACATCGAATTGAATCTTAGGCGTAGGGAGCTAATGCGTCCCGATTTAAATACTCAGTATCAACGCCTATGCGCTCCATCTGTCCCAATTACACAACTTCTTTTTGGGGACGATCTGACCAAAGCAGTTCATGACATAAAAACAACCAACAAAGTTGGAAATAAACTTGGTCGTCAAACTGAAGGACGCAGCAGAAGCTTTGGGTACAGACATTATTCAGGTCGAACAATGGCTTCAAAAAAGTACATGCACAACCAGTCGTATCCATACCAAAGGGGTTAACCGGCGAGAAGCAACCAGAGCCGGGGACGAGGATACAGGCGGGACCAAAGCACAGTGACACGCCCGTAGCTGTCTCAAGTACTACCTCCAGGTTAGCACAGGTTAGCACAAACTTTACTGAAAACAGTGAAGCTAAAGCAAGCTCAAATGTAGCTGGAAGGATAAAAAAAACTATTTATCAACCTGGAATAGTATTACTTCAGATCCAACAATTTTAAACATTGTAAAGGGACTGCACATTGAATTTGAATCTATCCCGAGGCAAATGTTCATAGCAAAGCAATATTCTTTGAATATTTCTGAGCAAAATATTGTGCAACAAGAAGTTGACAAAATTCTTAAAAAAGGAGTTATCGAAAAAACAAATCACGAACCGGGACAATTCATATCAAATATATTTTTGCGGCCGAAGAAAGACGGTACATACCGAATGATCTTGAATTTAAAGTCGTTAAATCGACATGTGAAATACCACCATTTTAAGATGGAAACATTGCAATCAGCGATAAATTTAATGACAAATGGCTGTTTCATGGCATCGATCGATCTGAGAGACGCCTATTATTCAGTGCCAATTGCAACTGAACATAGGAAATTTCTGAAATTTCAGTGGGGTGATACAATTTATCAGTACAGCTGTCTCCCAAATGGGCTTGCTTCAGCTCCACGTTTATTTACCAAACTAATGAAACCCATCTACTCGGCTCTCAGAGGCCAAGGTTTTCAATCAGTTGCGTACATTGATGATTCTTTATTGTTTGGGAAAACATACGAAGAATGTTATGAGAATGTGATGGCGACAAAACAACTCATGGCCCAAGCAGGCTTTGTGGCTCACGACAAAAAGTCGGTTTTTATTCCCGAACAGGAAATAACTTTCCTAGGTTTCGTGTTTAACTCGAAAGATATGTCGATTTCCCCAACATCACATAAAGCAGAAAAACTTAAGGGAAAATGTCAACATTTGATTGCAAAAGAGTCAGTGCTTATACGAGAAGTGGCTCAGGTTGTTGGCATGATAGTATCCAATTTCCCAGGTGTAATGTTTGGCCAACTGTATTACCGGCATGTCGAAAAAGACAAAATAAGAGCATTACAACAAAGTGACGGAGATTTCGATACTCAAATGAGTTTGTCACAAGAGGCATTAAATGACCTCAACTGGTGGATTGAAAATATTGAATCCACTGAAGCCAGTAGAAGTTTACGTGTAATAAACTCAAAGCCAAATGTTTTCATTACTTCAGATGCATCCCTTTCAGGATGGGGCGCTGTTTGTAATGGCATACGAACAGGGGGCCATTGGACACCTCAAGAAGCTAAGGCTCACATAAACATTCTGGAAATTCTTGCCTCTTTCTTTGCATTGAAGTCTTTTGCAAAGAAATGCAGGAATGTACATGTGCGGTTGTCTATTGATAACACAACAGCTATTGCACATATAAATAATATGGGTGGAATACATTCTACAGATTGTGATGTAATAACATGCCAGATGTGGCAGTGGGCTAAAGCAAAGCACATTTGGCTTAGTGCAGCTCACATTCCAGGAAAACAGAATGTGGTGGCTGATATTGAATCAAGACGAATGAATGTTGATGGGGAATGGATGCTTAAGCCATTCATCTTTGAACAAATAAGTGCAAGGCTTATTAATCCAAATATTGATCTATTTGCCTCAAGAATAAACTATCAGATTAAACCTTATGTTTCATGGAAACATGATCCAGAGGCTATTGCAATAGATGCATTCATGCTGTCTTGGGAGACTTACAGCTTTTATGCTTTTCCTCCTTTTAGTTCTCCAAAAAATTCAAAACGATCAGGCAGAGGGACGTCTGGTTGTTCCCAACTGGCCAACTCAGTTTTGGTTTCCGAAGCTAATACATATGCTGAAAGCAGAACCAATACTCATCCCAGCTTCTCTACAGCCACTCCAGCTACCGCAGAACAAATCAGCGGTGCATCCACTTCAGCCAAAGTTGTCACTACTGACATGCCACATATCCGGGAACGACTTGCAAGCACAGGCATTTCAGACCGGACAAGTGAGATCATCGTGGCTTCGTGGAGAAGCAAGACACAAAAACAGTATGCTTCATATTTAAAAAGATGGGACTCCTTTTGTAGCCAACATGGAATTAACCCTATAAAACCGACAATAGGCAATGCCTTACAATTCTTAACAGATTTATTTGATGGTGGTCTCAGTTATAGTTCTGTTAATTCTGCCAGGTCGGCAATTTCGTCCATTATTTTGCCCATAGATGGCGTTACTTTTGGCAGTCATGCATTAACCACCAGATTTATGAAAGGGGTATTTAATTGTAGACCATCATTCCCTCGTTACAAAACAATTTGGGACGTTGGTGTTTTGCTAAATTTTCTGAAGTCGTTAGGTAGCACAAATGAGCTATCCTTGAAGTTGCTGAGTAAAAAAGTAGTTACGTTGCTGGCTCTAGTGACAGCTCAGCGAATCCAAACATTGCATCTAATATGCATTGATGATGTATTAATATCTGACTAAGAGTGTCATCTTAGAGTAGGAAGTTTATTAAAACAAAGTAGACCAGGAGTACATCAAGCCGATTTGGTTTTACCGATCTTTTCAGAGAATCCCGATCTTTGTATTGTTACCAATTTGTCAGAATATATAAAACGAACAAGTATTGTTCGTGGTGAAGAAAAAGTTTTGTTTATCAGTTTTCAAAAACCGTTTAAAGCTTTGTCTAGAGACAGTATAAGCAGGTGGATTAAAGATATGCTCAAGTCTGCAGGAATTGACACGAGTGTTTTTACAGCTCACAGTGTACGGTCGGCCTCCACTTCAGCAGCTGCTACTGCAGGAGTTCCGATACAGCTCATCTTACAGACTGCAGGATGGTCCGGCGCACAGACTTTCGCCAAGTTTTATAATAAACCTATAATCCACCATAAACAGAGATATGTTTCCAGTAACTTCTGATAGAATAATTATTTATGTATAATTCAGAAAGACTGTGTATGATTAATTTACATAATAAGTTCACATTTAAAAACAAGGACTAGAAATTGGAAATGTTGAAGTATTTTCACTTTTTTGTTTCCCTTTTTTTTTCAAGTCAAACTTTTTCGTGCTCTAAACATCTCACGTAATCTCTGGAGTGACGTCATAATGGTGAGGTAGAATCCTAAAATTAAACGAGTCTAATTTATTAGGCGAAGTTTGATTGGGATTCTACCGACCTATTATGACAAACGAAAGAGATTACGTGCCCTCCCGTTTTGCACTGATAATGGATCCCTCCCTTGTCGTTAATACGAAAAATTTGACTTGTGCTTTTAAGAATGAAGGCTGGCTGGTGAGCGCTATCTCACGTAATCTCTTTCGTTTGTCATAATAGGTCGGTAGAATCCCAATCAAACTTCGCCTAATAAATTAGACTCGTTTAATTTTAGGATTATATAGCCGTTGTATATGCACTCAAGGTTCAAAACGATGACTGAATGCTTGGTTGGAGCAACTCAAAGAAGCGGGGAAAAACACAGACAAGAACTCGCAAAGAGAAGACTTTTTTACTTCCTTAATATATCTTATTTTAAATTTTCGGCTGGTAGGGTTTAATACCGTAGGCGTAGTCCACGCCTTAACTTCCATGCAGGGAAAGAAAGCTGACCACACCCCCTCCCCTCCAAAAAAAAAATGCCGAAACCTTGGGATGAAGGTACAACTAACTGAAATAGTTATGTGTATAACTTATATCTACAACATCTAAGGAAACATTATTGATTTTCATGGTACTGTCGACATTTAAATCAATTGAAATAGACAGGAAGAAAAAAACGTCAATCTGTCAAAGATATTTAAAAACAAAGTAAGTTGTGTATTCGAAAAAAAAACCTAAATTCAGCATATTGTTATCTACAATTAGCTTGAAAAGGGTGTGGCTGATTTAGATGTTAACTTCTAAAAATAAAAAACATGTATATACGTTCAACCTGCTGGCAGTAATTCAAGTGGACAAACGGACGGACATTCAATTACTCTGCAGGAAGTCTGTCTGGTTTCTTTGCCAACTCGGGAAATATATTTAAAGAATCCTAGGATAAACATGATCGATTGTTCTGCATTATCTTATACCTCACAAACACGTTTATCATCGTTCAAGTACTAGCCCCAGAGAGTGAGCGTGTTATTTTGCGTAATGCAAACCACACTAAAACTGTACTGGTACAAAATAAAGACGGCATCAATGGGTCCACAGCCATCAGTGACTATATAATCCCAGCGGCAGCACTGAGTTTGCTTAACAACCACGGAGCATCAAGCCTGAAAAGCTTCTTTAACCTGTTGCTGAGATAACTGAACCCAACCACGCGATCATGGCACAGGTAAGTTCCATGGCTGTAGGCTAAGATGCAATGTTATCTCGTAATTTAATCATGTCTGACATCTTCGGATAAAAGGTACGGAGACTTGTTGCAGCAAATGCAAAGCATGAGGCCAGTGGCGTATCCAGCATTTGATGCCGGGGGGGGGGACCCGCACTTGCACATCCTTGCTGAAATGTAGACA
This sequence comes from Patiria pectinifera, assembly GCA_029964075.1. Taxonomy (NCBI): domain Eukaryota; kingdom Metazoa; phylum Echinodermata; class Asteroidea; order Valvatida; family Asterinidae; genus Patiria; species Patiria pectinifera. The sequence continues at coordinate 4,190,855 of CM057132.1, forward strand.
TGTTTTTCTCCGTACACTTGGCCTCCGTAAAATCAAAAAGGGGTGGGGCCGGGGGGCCTGGTACCCATCTTCCGAATGGGGGCGCTCTTCCAAACTGACCATTATCATGCATACTGGAAAATATATGCCGATTTTCATGGCGCATTGTAATGGTTTTGGAGCTTGGTGTTTTTTTTTGGGGGGGGGTTCATGTCAGAACTCTCTAACCATTTAAGGAAAAAGTTACTAAAAAAATATCTTTCAAAAATATCCGCCGGGGGGGAGGTGACCCCTGCCCCCACCCCCACCCCAATACGCCACTGCATGAGGCCTATATGTATGTGTTAAAAGGAGCATAAATTTATAGTGACGTACACAAATAAACGTAAACGATTATGTTCATAAAAGGGAACGAAATTAATCATCTTTCTCAATACAAAACGACTTTTTTTCTCAATATCTGCCCGATTTTTTTGCACTATTTTACAAGGCACATGCAAGTTCTAGAGAATCTCTGATGACTATGTTCGTAATTTTGGTGCTCCTTAAGTCCGCAGAATCCCTTTTTGGGGGAAAACAATCCCGCCAATACCCCAAAAATTGGTTACGTCACTCGTTGCCTGGGATGATTTTCTAGAGACATATGGCCTTACGTAGCGATAGTTCGGTGCCCACTTTTTCATTAATTGCACATCAGTTGGAAAAGTAAAATAACGGAATCCGTCACGTTTTGAGTGATAACTACAGTCATCTAGAAAGTACTGTCCCATTTTCTAGTCTTATTTATTCTGAATATCTAAGAAATTGCAACTAGAAAACTGTTCCCTCAAATAGTCTGTGCAAATCCTGTGGTAAAAATGGCGGACGAGACATTGTTTGACACACCACTATGGGAGACGACCCCGCGTGACGTTAGACTTCTACGCCGTATAAGTTCTCCTTACATAGTTTGCGAGAAAAAATATTGCCCCTCAAAAAAAAGTCCTGTCTACAATATCACCTTCTCGTCTTAATGGATTGTTTATTTAATAATTCCACACCACCAAACATCATCTGAAATAAATCCGTATCCAATTCTATCACATTTTATACGGGTTCACCTCTGCAGAATTCAACACTTTGTGTATAATTGACATATCGCCGTTTACGAGTTAGCCACGACGCGTAGACAACCCTATGGAACTTATAAATAAAGTTTTGTTTGCCTCAGATTGTGTGCGTTCCACGTCCATTTGTATAGCATGTAATTGGACAATATTTCACGAGCTGCGTCGACGTGATTCTACCGCGATAGGTTAACTATTCAAAGCCGTAAATATAGATTAATATTTTATGAAACGTATCGTTCGATTACAAATTCATGTAAGAATACCCTTATTTCTTACGTCGATTTCTTCAGCTTTTTTTTTAAGAAATATAATAGCACACTAATATTTTGAGAAAAAGAGAATAATATCATGCAAGTTAGCATGACATTTTTAACATTATTCCTACGACTTTTTTGGTGAATGAAAGTTTGGAGTCCAACCGTTCGACTTTTTAAACAAAATATGGTGGCTTGCAAAGGATCGAATGCATGGCAACGTTTCTTTGATAATTATGCATGACAGGCTGAGAGTGATTATGCCCTCAAACTATGTAGGCCTACCTCGTGTGTTGCGTTTTTGAAAATTGTGCACCAACCTCCATAGCTTGAGAAACTTCGATTTTATTAATGTGTTCCGTGTTCTTTACTCGGGATCATGTGCCCTGGTATACGGGTACATTTTGATATCATAGTGTTACTTAATTAGATATTCATTAGCTCAGATATTTCTTTCTTACCAACTTTTGTTTATTCTTTTCAGTCCAAACAAGCCGGTGCAACATTTGTCTTGCTCCTTCTCATGGGAGTTATCCACGCATCAATGCCCAGTGATTCACCCGTGGATTCACAGAGTTCACCTCAATCTTCATCCAAAGGTCACTGCTGTAATGAGTGCTACATGGGTCAGCCAGGAACACCAGGCATTCCCGGAAACCCCGGATTTAACGGAAATCAGGGTCCAATGGGACCAAAAGGGGAGCCAGGATTTGGTCTCCAAGGGCCTAAGGGAGACACCGGCGATCTCGGAGAGAAAGGCGACAGCGGCGAGCCAGGCGTGCAAGGCCCGCCAGGTAAAGTAGGCCCATCTGGTGTGTACGGTGACAAGGGCGAGAAAGGTGGCAAGGGAGAACCCGGTGATACATCCCTAGTGACACCTGCACCGCACCGTGTAGTTGGCTTCAGTGCCTGGAGGTCCACAAGTTTCCAGGGAAGGAAACCTGCCGCTATCGTCTTCGACCAAGTCGTGACAAATGTCGGCGGTGGATACAATTCGCAAACCGGCGTTTTCACGTGCACAATTCCTGGGCTGTATTTCTTCACTGCTAGCTTACTTAGCCAGAATAACAGAAAAACTCTTAACGCTCAATTGAGAAAGAACGATGATTTCATCGTTTGTCTATACACTAATTCTCCCTCACTCCATCATCAAGTAAGTAATTCAATAGTCATCGATTTGGCAGCGGGAGACAGGGTTGGGCTGGTGTTGGGCGAAAACAACGCAGGAGTTTTTGGTAACATAAACAGACATTCCTTTTTCTCTGGTTTTCTCATTCAGGCAATGTAAGATAATGGAGAGCATTGTCTTGGAAATTATTATGGAGTTGAGAGAAACGGTTTAATTTTCTTATGTACAAAATGACCTCCCGCCGAACTAGTGCATACGAAGAGCACTGACAAAATGTATATGTATACCATTTTGCAGAGAATCAAAGTGTACATATTTTAGAAACCTTTCCAGGCAAATCTCTATGCTCTTGCTTTAACAGGGGTTGTGTGTTCGATGTATGTTGTGATGCAGTCCCAAAAATCAGACACAAAATGAAAACTACTTGCAATGATGTAGGTGTTTTTCCCAAATTGGCAACTGGTGGGCTGAATGAAGCCATCCATATTCAGTTGCGAGTGTTTATCAAAATGTTGAACACTACAAACACTACATTCAAAACTGTCGATGTTTTTAAATTTGATTTTTTTTTCAACTTGTTTTGACCCACCCACCCCAATTTTTGATTTTAAAATATTGATTTACCATTCAATAAAAAACATAACGAACGTCCAGTTCAGTGACGGCGGAATGCAGGTGCTGTCCATATACAGTATCATTGCAACAACACGGCCCAAAAATCAAAAGAGATGTTTTCTACCTTTTTATTTGAAAAAAAATGAATTTCGATTAACAAAAATTCAATAAATTAATTTGACCCACATTTTGGGGGAAAAAAATCTATTATTACTAACCTCGATTAAAGATTAATACTAACCTCGATTAAAGATTAATACTACCCTCGAAAATAGAGTGAATAGAGTAGTTACGTGTATATTGCTATTTGCTATTAACAATAAGAACAACTAGAAATTGTGGTTGTGAACAACCACAGAGCTGTTCCCAATATTGATTAACTGTTGAACCCATAGACATATAAGTAGAGATCTATGTCTGTTTGCAACAGAACATAGGGCTTTTCTGCATTATGATTTGTTTTTATCAATAATACGTCCCTCACTATGCATGAACATAAAATCTGTCAAAGTTAGCCGGAAATCGGCTGAAACGGTCACTGTGGACAGGATTTGACCTAAGCAACACGTGCGCTGTGCGCGGGCTGACTGGCATACGATATGTACAATGTACGTGTATGTACATGTACATGTACTGTACATTGTGGACGTCCTGTGCTTGTTTCAAAGCAGAGGTATTGTCAACCTGAAGTTTTAGGCGTGCGCAGGGCATGTCCGAGTTTGCTGATTGCCTCAGAGCTTTCAAATGTTTTAGACCTACCCTTCAATAGACAATTAAAGTAAAAACTAATATAAAAACTGACATGGTTGATTTTTCAGGAATTTTCTAAGGAAAAAGGGTCTTTTCATTATAACTTCCGGTCTGATGACGTCATACATCTTAAACTTCGCACACGTCTTAAGTGGGTCAAGGTCATCATATACACCAATATTTAGGCGATTCCGACAAACTTCGCCACAGACATCTATTCAAAATACATTTTGGAAAATTTTCAACCTGTCGCTAGAGGGCGCTCGAAGATTGCATGACGTCATCGGTAAATGATTTGAAGAATACTATCAGCCAAGAGACTAACACCGTTAAAAGCAAGTTCATATCTATTACCACTTTTAAATAATAAGCCACTTCCGGTTTTGGCCTTTTTCGACCGGAAGCAAGGGTCACGGGATTTCACGCACACTGAATGAAATAAAGACCTCAACCTACTCTACCACTTGCCGGCAACAGAATGCTGCGGACGCGTATGGTTGATTTCTTATGCATTTTTAAAAATTAAAAGTGTCACAATTTAATTGCCTATAACTAAACACCGGATGACGTCATCATGACGTCATCATTACACAATGTTGTTTGAATTAGGGTCTTTGCTTGGACAAAGATTGGTGTAAATAAATTACTAGCAAAGAGTCGAAAATCCCCTCTGAAAATTGACATTTTTTTTTAAATTTCTGTGTACAAAGTCTATGGGAAAAATTAAACATTCAAAAATCTATAATAAATCACGTGATGACGTCAGCATGACGAAAAGTTTCGGCATACATCCTCAGATGATGGTTAATAACTATGCTGAGTTTAAAGTTGATCGGATTTCAAATAATTGCCAAAGTGGCTTGTAGAATAAAAACGTGTACAAAACCTATGGGGAAAAGTGGAAAAAGAAAAAAAAAAATAAAAAACTAGAAATTGTGGTTGTGAACAACCACAGAGCTGTTCCCAATATTGATTATCTGTTGGACCCATAGATATATAAGTAGAGATCTATGTCTGTTTGCAACAGAAGATAGGGCTTTCCGCATTATGATTTGTTTTTATCAACGTCCCTGACTATCACTATGCATGAACATAAAACCTGTCAAAGTTAGCCGGAAATCGGCTAAAACGGTCACGGTGGACAGGATTTGACCTCAGCAACACGTGCACTGCGCGCGGGCTGACTGACACACGATATGTACAACGTACAATGTACGTGCATGTACATGTACATTGTGGACGTCGTGTGCACGTTTTAAAGCAGAGGTATTGTCAACCTGAAGTTTTAAGCGTGCGCAGGGCATGTCCGAGTTTGCTTATTGCCTCGAAGCTTTGAAATGTTTTAGACCTACCCTTAAATAGACAATTAAAGTAAAAACTAATATAAAATCTGCTATGGTTGATTTTTCAGGAATTTTCTAAGGAAAAAGGGTCTTTTTATTATAACTTCCGGTCTGATGACGTCATACACCTTAAACTTCGGACACGTCTTAAGTGGGTAAAGGTCATCATATACACCAATATCTAGACGATTCCGACAAACTTCGCCACAGACATCTTTTCAAAATACATTTTTGAAAATTTTCAACCTGTCGCTAGAGGGCGCTCGAAGATTGCATGACGTCATCGGTAAATGATTTGAATAATACTATCAGCCAAGAGACTAACACCGTTAAAAGCAAGTTCATATCTATTACCACTTTCAAATAATAAGCCACTTCCGGTTTTGGCCTTTTTCGACCGGAAGCAAGGGTCACATGATTTCACGCACACTGAATGAAATAAAGACCTCAACCTACTCTACCACTTGCTGGCAACAGAATGCTGCGGACGCGTACGGTTGATTTCTTATGCATTTTTAAATATTAAAAGTGTCACAATTTAATTGCCTATAAATAAACACCGGATGACGTCATCATGACGTCATCATTACACAATGTTGTTTGAATAAGGGTCTTTGCGTGGACAAAGATTGGTGTAAATGAATTACTGGAAAAGAGTCGAAAATGCCCTCTGAAAATTGACATTTTTTTTTAAATGTCTGTGTACAAAGTCTATGGGAAAAATTAAATATTCAAAATTCTATAATAAATCACGTGATGACGTCAGCATGACGAAAAGTTTCGGCATACATCCTCAGATGATGGTTAATAACTATGCTGAGTTTAAAGTTGATCGGATTTAAAATAATTGCCAAAGTGGCTTGTAGAATAAAAACGTGTACAAAACCTATGGGAAAAGTGGAAAAAGAAAAAAAAAGAAAAACTAGAGATCTATGTCTGTTTGCAACAGAACATAGGGCTTTTCCGCATTATGATTTTTTTAATCAATAATATGCCCTGAATATGCATGAACATAAAATCTGTCAAAGTTAGCCGAAAATCGGCTAAAACGGTCACTATGGACAGGATTTGACCTCGGCAATACGATGTGTGTGCGTGTGTACAAGGTCTTTGCTTGGACAAAGAGTGATCTAAATAAATTACTGGCAAAGAGTCAAAAAGGCACTTTGAAAATCGACAAATATTTTTAAATTTTTCGATGACGTCATCGTGACGTCACTTCGAACTTTGCATACTAGTATGATTAACTACCTACCCACCAAGTTTCATGACAATTGGACCTTTCCTTATATGAGTTTTGAAAAATCGCATTTTGATGACGTCATGATGACGTCACACATTTTTCAAGTTTTGTGCGAATAGCTATTACATAACACACCAAATGCAAAAAAGAATTTTGCATTTTGCATGTTGCGTTCGGGAGATATGGCTAAAAGGTCAAAAAAAATATTCATATAAAATCTCAGGATGACGCCATCATGACGTCACCTCTTTTTAAATCTATAACACATCCTGGTATAGCCACATACCAAGTTTCAACCCAATCGGACTTACATTTCTGTAGATATAAGACTTCATAATATGTACGTAAATTTTCAAAAATCAATAAAAAAATTAGGTGATGACGTCATCGTGATGTCATAGTCTTGGCATAGTTTTTGTATGAGGGTTTCCCTTGGCTGTAACTTTGATGACGATTCCAGATCGCCAAGTTATAAAAATGGTGGCTTCAAAACGTGTACAAAGTCAATGGGTTAAAACCCAACAGCAGAAAAACTGCACCTTTAAATACGTGATTTGCCTTTAAACTGAAACATTTTTATAAAATATTACTTGATATTCTGACTCTTGGGAATATTTTCAATCAAATGGCAAACGTAAAAAATACGATTTCTTTTTCCTTCTCATAGTAATTCTCGGCCGAAGTTCAGAACTACTCAGTAAGAAATATTAGTGTTGTATAGGAAAAGATTTGTGGAGAAAGCTGTGTACAAAGTCTATGAGAACAATTAATTATTCATGAATCCATAATAAATCACTTGATGATGACGTCATCATGATGTCATAGTCTTGGCATAATTTTTGTATGAGGGTCTTCCTTGGCTGTAACTTTGATGACGATTCCAGATCGCCAAGTTATGAAAATGGTGGCTTGAAAACGTGTACAAAGTCAATAGGTTAAAAATCCCACAGCAGAAAAACTGCACCTTTAAATGCGTGATTTTCCTTTAAACTGAAACATTTTTATAAAATATTACTTGCTATTCTAACTCTTGGAAAAATTAATTATTCATAAATCCATAATAAATCACTTGATGACGTCACCATGACGTCACTCTTCGGGACACATCTTGGCTATAGGGACTATGCTTATGCCAACTTTCAATGATATCTGAAAAAGATTAATGCCAAGAGTGCTATAATACGTCCCTGTCTATGCGCATGCATGAACATAAAATCTGTCAAAGTTAGCCGAAAATCGGCTAAAACGGTCACTGTTTACAGGATTTGACCTCAGCAACACGTGCGCTGCAGGCTGACTGACATACGATGTATGTGCCTATGTACAACGTACCTGCATGTACATGTACATTGTAGACGTCCTGTTATGTGCATGTTTTGAAGCAGAGGTATTGTCAACGTGAAGTTTTAAGCGTGCGCAGGGTATGTTCGAGTTCGCTTATCGCCTCGAAACTTTCAAATGTTTTAGATCTACCCTTCAATCGACAATTAAAGTAAAAACAAATATAAAAACTGCCATGGTTGATTTTACAGGAATTTTCAAATGAAAAAGGGTCTTTTCATTATAACTTCCGGTCTGATGACGTCATTTGCCTAAAACTTCGCACACGTCTTAAGTGGGTCAAGGTCATCATATACACCAATATTTAGGCGATTCCGACAAACTTCGCCACAGACATCTATTCAAAATACATTTTTGCTAATTTTCAACCTGTCGCTAGAGGGCGCTCGAAGATTGCATGACGTCATCGGTAGATGATTTGAAGAATACTATCAGCCAAAAGACTAACACCATTGAAAGCAAGTTTATATCTATTACCACTTTCAAATGATAAGCCACTTCCGGTTTTGGCCTTTTTGGACCGGAAGCAAGGGTCACGTGATTTCACGCACACTGAATGAAATAAAGACCTCAACCTATTCTACCACTTGCCGGCAACAAAATGCTGCGGACGCGTACGGTTGATTTCTTATGCATTTTTGAATATTAAAAGTGTCACAATTTAATTGCCTATAAATACACACCGGATGACGTCATCATGACGTCATCATTACACAATGTTGTTTAAATTAGGGTCTTTGCTTGGACAAAGATTGGTGTAAATGAATTACTGGCAAAGAGTCAAAAATGCTCTTTGCAAATCGACAATTTTTTTTAAATTTCTGTGTACAAAGTCTATGGGAAAAATTAAATATTCAAAAATCTATAATAAATTAGTCGATGACGTCACCATGACGTCAATCTTCGGGACACATCTTTGCTATAGGGACTATGCTTATGCTAACTTTGAATGATGTATGACAAAGATTAATGCCAAAAGTGGTGGGCAGAAAAAACGTGCACAAAGTCTATGGGGTTTAGGCGACAAAAAGAAGAAGCCAAAAAAAAAAAAAAAAAAAATGAGAACAAAAACAAAGGCTTTTCCGCAACTTTGCGGAAAAGCCAAAAAGGAAAAAAAAAAACTTTAACGAAAACAAGAGCTGTTCCCAATTGAAATTGGGAACAGCTAAAAAAAAAAGGAAAAAAAAAAACTTTAACGAAAACAAGAGCTGTTCCCAATTGAAATTGGGAACAGCTAAAAATCTCTTTTGAGCTGGACATTTGACCGAAACAATATTGGCCCATGTTTAGTTAGGGACTAATTGCTGTGCGACAATAATTCCGTTTTCACGGTGTAGACTGATTCCCACCCCTTTCACAGTCGATCTTTTGTACGCAAGAGTAACCAAAAGGAAAACCTTTTTCGCAGGATATCAGACGTTAAAAAAGCAACTTGTTTTTTCGTTCAATGTAAAAACTCTCAGGTCAGATTTCGTAACACGGACCCAAATCGAATTTCTTGTAAACAGCATGGCAGGTTAAGTTGTTGGCGCTATAGCGCTAATTTGATGTTTATATCCAATTGACATTCGTTGACCTTAACTGTAAGTGTAACTTACAAAATAACCTTGACATATATTACAAACGTTGTTTACGCCTACTGTCCATTTTAATTTTATACACTTGCCCCCCTCTGGAAAAGCAAAACAAAAGACGATGAGAAGAAAATACGAAAAGAAAAAAAGAAAATGAGGCGCAGAGTCATATTGCGATCAATTTAATTAGCATGGGGAGGTTAAGGTCCCTGACCCCTCGAAAAA
>CM057132.1:4200916-4275916 GCA_029964075.1 Patiria pectinifera
CCGTTATCTCCTGACGAAGGGCAGAGCATACTGTCCGAAACGTTAAGTTTCCCCCGTTCTTTAACCCGCATCTTTTTCAGATCCTCACAAACTCACACAAGAATTGTTTTACATGGGTGCAACTATAAACTTAATCTTAAGCAGGATGATGTTAGTAAAGTGATTGCTTATAGATTTTCCCCAATCGTTAATTGTCGTAGTAAGATGGGGATGGGGTTCGGGTCTTACCAGAGAAAGCCTGTGAATGTTTTCCCAAATGCCATCGGACATAAGTTTACAGTGTCCACAGAATTTCATCAGCAGATTGGCAACATCCAATATTATGTCCCGACTCCAAGTTCAACCATGGAAGATAATTTTTCCACTTTCCTGTGGGCTTGACACGTCCAATCTACGCACCGTCTGGATTCACTGTATATTTTATGTATTTAATTTCTACAGAAACATTCTACATGCCGATTTGGAAGCACCAACCATGGGGATACTCGATGGTCTTGACAACTTGGCCTCATTGTAAGTTCACGTTTTGTTTATTATAGGTTTTCCCGGTTATTTTAACACTTGTATCACACAAATTCCTTATATCGATACTTTAATTTCGTGCCCAAACATCGCCAAGCTCAATTCTCAATTTGAATTTCAGAAAGCCACCACTAGATTTCATTTAAGGTTCAGTATAAAGCATCATGTAAAATCGTGGCTCCTGGTGTGCTGACATTTTCAGGAAAACTTGTATTTTGCTAACGCTGGCCGGCCGACCAGCGTTGCAGAAAACATTTTTTTTTTTAAAGTGCCCCTAATTGTTCATATTTAGTTATTCCGCAGTTTCTTTGCAATTGATAACACACCTGTGAAGGGGTACAAGCCTTCTAGACTGATCTTCTGACCTTACAATCCCCCAAAGTCTATAAATTGCTCCGTTTCATCTTACATGGGGTCAGGGAACCAGACTACAAAAACAGGGTTGGTTTTCTTGGATTTTCCAGCATCTCCGAACCCAAACCGTGAAGCAAGTCAGTGTAACAATTTTTGCTATAATATACTAATCCTCAAAATCCATTTGTTTCTGAAAATTGCAGCAAAAGCAAATATTGTACATATAGTCCATCATTTGTAATTTGTGCATTTTGTTCGTTTGAAGCAACAAAAGTGTTCAAAATCTAATGAAGGATACTAAACAACTAACCTGATGAAGTTTCAGCTCAGCTTCAGCTGTATATTCCGAGAAAAACAGCATTCTAAGACTCCATTTCAAATCAAAAGTTGCTGAATCATGTTTTGAATTGGGCCTGAATTCAGCATCCGAGACGCGTTCTCACTGAGCCGATTGCAGCTATACGCGATGTCGCGCACTGATCCGACGAATATTATAGCAACTGCGCGCGTGTGCGTCGTGTCAACGCTTGCGTGCACTTCGCCGAATAACAAAACGAACTACTAATTTAAATTTTCCTACGGTGCGTCTTAAGATGCACCGTTGGAAAGGCCTTCTTTCGTTGATTACTTCAGAATGACAGCTTGCCAGAAAGATTAATTTCACAGGGAGTTTAGTCCCCTTACTATCTTTCAACCAAGTATGTTTTTCAACAATAATTACGCCAGTTACTTTTCGGATGGCTGCGAATGATGGACTATAGCTTTAAATACACTAAGAAATAGATACCAGTGTACTTTTCCTGAACCTTAATATAAATAACAATGCTTATGACCATATGTAATGTGGTTCAATGATGGGGATGTTTTTGATAGATATAAGTTGCATAATTGTACCGATATTTTTTTTGCAGGTCAACCCGTGATTACCGCCTTTGTTGTCTCCTTGATCCTGCGCGAAATGTCTCCTGCATTGGTCCTACAGAATCCTTCTCAACTTGTCAACGCCTTATGCCCAATACCATCCTCCGCGTGGCCATTTGGCTGCTAGGTATAAGCGCTATCTTGGGTAACCTTTACGTGATCGCGCAACGAGCAGTCAAGAAGGGTTGGCACGAACTGACGGTTCAGTCTATCCTTATCACGCACCTGGCTATCTCAGACGCCTTAATGGGCGCCTACATGATTGCTTTAGGCGCTGCAGACCTACACTTCGGCGCCAGCTATTTTTTGTCGGCTGAGGCGTGGCGTACGGGCACCTTGTGTAAAGTGATCGGCTTTCTGTCTATGTTGTCTTCAGAGGCTTCTGTGTTCCTTGTCATGCTGATCAGCATAGATAGGTTCATCAGCATCGCCTTTCCCTTTAGTCGTTTCCGACTGGAGGCGCGGTTTGTCCGCTTCACCATTGCTGTGTTCTGGCTGATTGCCTTCGCCTTGAGTCTGACCGGCTCTATCATGGCCGGTAAAATGCCTTCCTTCTACGGTCTATCGGATGTTTGCGTCGGTCTACCACTAATCACCGCCCCAGTCAACCAGACCACTACCTGGACCTACATTCGTGAGACAGGCACCTACGCTTACAACGCTTCCGCCACTGGCACTCAGCCAGCCTGGGCTTTTTCTGTGTTCCTGTACCTCGGCCTTAATTTCGTCTGTTTTATCGTAGTTCTGGTGTGCTACGTCTTGATCTTTATTATCGTTCGGCGGTCATCACGGGATGTGGCTCGGCGGGGTAAGATGGCTGGTAAGCCCAGTAACAGCGTCTATGGACGCGCCTCATCACAACGTAGCGTGACCTTCTCTAGGGAGGTCAAGCTAGCCAGCCGCATGGCTCTCGTTGTGGGTACGGATTTCTTTTGCTGGATGCCAGTCATCATCATGGGAATCCTGACACAGAGTGGGATGATCAGCGTACCTGAGGAACTCTACGCGTGGACTGTGGTCTTCATACTCCCAATCAACTCCTCGCTGAATCCCTACTTGTACACCATATCTGAATTGTGCTCCAAGCAGCGCAAGAAGTCCAAGAAGAGCACAAAGTGCATTCGCATGACCTGCACGCTCAATAGGTTGTCAGACAACGACCGAACTGGGAACACCGCAGTTGACTCGGATACAGTGGCCGGCTACAATGGGCGATGATCTTAACGTAGCCTAGATGTATCATCCTGGGAATGTTCAGGGTTGCCCAAACATGCATGCTTCTGTGGTCTCCTATTCATTGTAGATATTTGAACCTGCTGGGCTTCGCCGGTAGGCCTGTGCTTGCCGAGCAGCACTAAGCCGCTATAACCTCCTGCAATTATTGTGTCATTTATTTATTTAATAACTTATTTCCTGTGATTTTACCAGGATAGGCCCATCAGTTGTCAATGAACTGTTCTCCCTTGGGGCCCTGGATTATATGAAAACATGATATAATAATGAAAACAAATGACAAAACATACAATCGCTGCTGGATGAACAAACTCCGCGTAAATCTCGATGTCTTGTGCTCCCTTACCACGTTCTCAAATTATAACCCACCCATTCCACTTCTTTAATGCATGGGGAAGAAAGTGGACTCTTCATTTCGACACTGAACCGATATATCCATACGAGACTATACATGTTAGGTGGACTTTTTATCTGCCAATGCGATACTGAACCGATTATGAACTGGTAGTGTAGGATGCCTCGAGGCTGCCATTACAGTAGTGATGTATTTGGCAAAGTGCTGCATGCAACTACAGGCCAGCTGGACGAGCAAACAGCACAATTCATCGAGCTTACTTATATCACCTGAACCCAAGACATTATTAAAGGTGAACGTATTTTGGTAAACAGACATGCAAGAAGAGTGGATGCAAAACATCCATTCTTAAAAAAAAAATAGTATCCGCCTTTTCTGTGGAAAATGGGTACCGTTTTTAAAAGTGGAATTATTGATTGATATGTTTGACAAAAGTTCCAAAAAATGCACCGACGCTATAAAAAAGTAAATTTCGAAAGTGATGTATAATCGTCAATATTGATATTTTTATGAAAATGTGCAGTTGTAAACTTTATTTACCTCATTTTTTAATTGCCAGAATCATAAAGAGAGATTTTGTATTACTGCTTGAAATTGATGTGATGCAGTTTATCTTTAAATTACTTTCAGAAAGTATATTGATATTGATATCATTTATTACATCATTGTACATGTATTTCATAGTTTTTATAGAGTAGTGTCGGGACTCTTTGGTTGGGAACATTATATCAATTCTTTGGTGTGGCTTCGCAACGTGTGTGTTAGACTGAAGCAAAGGCGCGTGTTCTTGGGCAAGGCAATTCATCTCGATGAGCACGGTGATATTGTTCTGTACGCGCGTTACAGTATCACATTTTAAAATTAATGTATATAAAATAATTCTTAATCACGATTATAAGAAATTGTTGGGTGGTATCGCACTAGAAGCAAATCTTTATTTTTGTAAATATCTTTTCTAATCAATGACCTGTCGTAACGAACGGATCATGTGGTGTCAATATCTTACATGACGTATACACGGCTAGCCGATGGGGGCGCTATAATATAGCCCTAAAAATTAAACCAAGCATTGTAGATAATGTACATTTTGACTGGAGTAATTTCTAATACGATTTATTGATTTATCATTGTAACAGATCCGTATTAAAGTGTCATTATTCCTGTTCGAAGAGGAAAAGTGTAAAATAGATATAATATGAAAGAAATATATTAATGTAGATTTGAAGCACTGGTATCTCTAATCAATTCCTAATAATGTACTGGGAATAATTATTTGCCTTATAAATAATTAATATAATGTTGTCATATTTACAACCAAAGACAATGTTTGAGTAGTTTTAGACCATTGGAAACGTATTTTCAACTATTTTTTCATTCCCGAACTGTAGTTTGGAGGTTATATCATTTATGGAAGTAAAGAATCGGACCTTGCAAGGACATGAGCGTCTGAGTATGGTGACTTGCTTTCAAAACTTGAAATTATTGCACGAGTTTTTTGTGCACTTGCTGTTGACAAAATGATAAAGGGCCAATGCTTGTGTGCTGATATAGCACAAAGTTGTACGAAAGACAAGGGGTCAGGAAAGTAAAGAATTCGCACAAAGTTGTCGCTGAATGTGTGCAAAAGGAAACTTTCTTATAAGTGATATTGTGAATAATTGTGAAAGAAATGGAAAGAATATGAAGAATGGTTGCAAACAATTTGTTTTGGAAGAACAATGAATTTGGGGAGAAAAAATTTAAAAAATGCGTTCTGCAATTTAATTAGCAAGGTTGTTATGAATGATTTTTAACTATTTTGTAAATTTTAGCAATTTGATTTTTCGTAGTCTTTCCGGAACTTTATCTGTTTCGCTACCGTTTTGGAGGAAAGTAGAGGTTGTTTAGTTATTAAACATTTTGATCCATTTACAAAATATCTTATTTTAACAATGTTTATATTTACTATGGTTTCTAACAAGTTAAATAATTTCTCATTTAATTTTTTACATTTTTTTCTCCGTCCCTTTTTAAACATTAATTTGGTATTTACAATTTCATAGTATTAAACTTTTTTATTGTGAGATTTGTAAGTCATTGATACGCAATTTCGAAATTCACGGGTCGAGATATTTTTCGTGCTCCTCAACTGGTTTAATTATCTTTCTCCTGACGAATTTTGAACTGGTATGATTTTTTTTCACCAACAAAAACTGTACATGAGCATGAAAGTATATTATAATTTCATTTTAATTGGTTTATTCGCAATTGCTGATTTTGGAATTGCAGCTGTGAACATTAGCTAAAAATGTTGATTCGCCTTTTGTTTGCACAAAATGTGGCCTACATTGCAATTTTTTTTGAGAATCTATAGATATTATTAATCTGTTGACCGCTCCTATTTGATGGAGACAAACAAGCACTTTGAGAGATCAGTTAAAGCGTGTATGACAATTGAAATGTGTACTTTTGTTTATTGTAAGGGTAAATTCATTGGTTGTTCATCGGTATCTGTCTATGACATTGGTTGAATAATTGAATTTCCTGAAGTTAAAACCAATTGTTTTTATTTACTGGTTTGAAATTGTCTAAAAATAATGTTTTAATTGGCATATTATAATATTGGGTGTGATTGGTATATTATCACATTTAGTGTAATTTTTGGATAGTTGTGATTAGCACATTTCACTTTGAAAAAACAAACAAACACGTGTTTGCCAATGTGATCCGCAACGACAAATTGATTTAGTGTCTCTACCTGTTGACTTGATGTATTTTAAGGCAATGGGCTGCGATCCGGGGCGGGGAGGTGATTGGATGGGAGGGGGACATGTTCCCCCAATAATTTCTGAGTGGGGGACGTCAATGGCGTTGTCCCCGCCCCAATAATTTATTCCAGTGCGTATAGATTTAACCCAGAGTACATAACTTTGCACTGTATTTTCCCCAAAAGATGTCATAGCTGTACGATATTGCTTGTGCTTAACCTTTTGCACAGAATAGGGGCAAATGCCCCCCCCCCCCTTCCAAATGCTGACGAGAACATGCCACTTCTGGTAAAGGTACCCGAAATTCAGGCTCTGTCTTCGTCTATGGCTTCAGGAGATGTTAGGTCCCGATATTAGGAACTGCGGGTAAATGTTGGTAGGCTACATGTTTCAGGAACATTCATTTGTATGATATGAAGCCAAAAGCTACAATAGTTCATTTTGTTTGATTCCAAATTTTTCAAAAGACGAAGGAAAGGTTTCGAAAAAAACACACCTTTTATTTCGGATGTACAAATGATCCAGTATACCAGGAGAGACTCTAGCTGTATCGTACTGGTTAATGCCTGGTAACGAGGTTGACGTGACCCCTCTACTTCTTGTCCCTGACCTCATGCATTATTCCACTGATCCCATGATATACCTTCTAACACCCATGGGTGACGATCCAGAGGGAGGGGTGGGATGAAAGAGACAGCTCCGCAGATTTTTTTGCGGCAATTTTGCGGGAGACGCAAGGAGTAATGCCCTCTAATATTTTCCACATATTATTCCCACTGTGTAATAGCACTAAGATATTACGCGTTCAACACCCAATTTGACCTCAATTCAAACAAAACAGACTGCGAGGAATGAAAGTAAACCGCCCAATATGTACTGGTATGCAAAATACGTAGATGTTTGAAAAACGCTCCTATCGTCAGTTGGCGTCCCCCTCCCTGCTTTTGGAACTTGACGTTCACGGTCTCCCCAATTTTGACAATAAAGCCCCATATAAAGCCCATTCCCGGGCTATTCTTAAAGCAGTGCAAGCTTTAAACGTGTTATATACTACGTATGTCATGTTCTTTATAATGGATATTTCCACGCGTGAATAACGTCCTGTTACATTTGTATACTGTAATTACGCACCTTTAAATGATTTTATCTTTCATCTTTGCGAAAAGTACGACACAATGGTTAATAGGAGAGGAATTAGGCATAAGTAGGTGTCTGCGTTAGTTTTTCTGTAGTTCCAATTTTATACCACAGTAAACTCCGGCTAAGACGGTACTCTCAGAACCAGAGAATTTGTGACGACTTACGCGAATGTCGGCTTCTGCTGCAGGTCGTCATTTTGCCGACTTACACAAATACACAAATTAAATCACGGAGTGAAATGGCCCATGCGCATCTGTATCTGGATCATGCAAACAAGATTCATGGCTAAAATTCAAAGGCTTTGATTTACCCAGGTTTATTTCTACATCCATGGTTGATTCCAGCAAATATATCCTCAATGTTTATCATCACAAACAGGCTCTGGTATTGATCACAGAAAGTCATGCATGTACATGTACGTACGTACGAATTAGCAAGGACGGCGCGGCCGGCTAGCGTTAACAGTGGTACGATTTACAGATCGCTTACATACTGTACGTCCACGTACATGTAGTGTACATTGCAGTCACGAATTAATGTGTGCATGGTACTGGTACAATAAGGGGACCCCCAAAATGAACAGAGCGCCTACGTGCTAGTGTTATCGGGAAAACCTCTTTTTGATCGCGCAAGTGGCTGTGGGCTATGTCCATGTATTTTGTCACAAATAAAATGCAGAATACATTGTATTACAAAAGTAGGAAGCTGTAAATAAAAAAAAATCTTCACCTTACAATTTTCCCTCGCTTTTCATTTTCATTTAATGCCTTGGCTTATTTGTTAGCAAACTGGATTTCTGCCGAAACCGCGTGATGAGGGCAGAATTCACATCATCGAAAGTTACTTGTTTGACGCGTTTTATACTACCCTTCCTGGCATCTAATTTTTTTCTGCTTCACAAAACTTAACGATATCGTACTTTTCTTTGTATGATTTTGCCTCCATTTTCCGTTTCTTTAAACAGGTTTTGGATGTCATTTTTTTTTACGGAATGAACATGTACTTCGTGTAAGCAAACGATGCACTCAATGTACAGACTGTGCATGAAACAGTGTACACGTGCGATTAGTGTGCACGTACTGGCCGATGCACAATCGCGGGCCGTGCCATTGATAAACAGATGTCAGTTAGCAGTGTGTGGGACTTTTTACTCGACACTTCGCAGAGCACGATGCCGACTTATACCATACAGAGGAATTTGTGTGGTTTCGAGGAAATGGGACTGAAAGTAACACGCCGACATAGGCGAAATGGCTTACAAAGGCCGTCTTAGAAATGAAAATGTCAATGGAAATACATTAGAGACAATCGAGACTTTCGTCAGACGGCCGATTTAAGTGATATGACGGTTTATACGATGTCGGTTTAGCCGGAGTTTACTGCATAATGAAATTGAGAAATTTCTGTTTAGATTTTGGATGTCATCGTGGTGTGTTACGCGTTGGAGAGAAATTGGTGTATTGCGATCGTTGCATGCTGAAAAGGTTACATTACGATATGAGTTAATGCTCAGTTCGAGGATCACGCCAGCCCAGTAAAGCTGGTCTCAGAGCACGCAACGAACTTCTATTTATGGAATCAAAATGGGCGTGCCTTGTGTCAAATCCAGGGACGTGGTACCAAAGAGAAAGGACGGAGAAAGATTCACAACTCTTGGGTGATTTACATTTTGACCATTAACATTCCAATCCCTCGGGAATGTCCATAGCTACAGCACTGTGACAGCAAGCCTAGACCATTCATTGCGTGCCTGCAAGCGGCCTTTGAACACGATGATCGCTACCGCCTATAGTTAGTAACCAACAACCTCCCTATATGCTGCATAATAAGTCATGTCACGTCGTTGCTCTTTTTTGAAAAAAAACTATTTACGGTAAGATGCGCAGTTGTTAGATGTGAGTTATGAATTCAAGTTATCGATGTGCACTTGTTGGTCCTTGAAAGCGCTTTCTGTTCCTGCTATATATTTTTGAAGATGAATTGATTTTTCCCTCGTTATCATGTCTTTACGAAAATTTAAATTGGCAAAAGAGCATTTGTGAAATATGATATTTGGGGAAATTTCCTAAGTTTTCTCACTAAAGGTATCATCATAAAGCATTTTCTTCGTCATGGAATGATTATTTCAGTTATGTTGGCCACATTAATATTATTACCCAGTATTAGCCAACTCCGAACAAACACTTTCAACATCATTCATTTTTGGCTATGTATGACAACTACGCATGCGTATTACCATGGCGCTATCCACAAAGCAATGCAAGCTCTTTCTTCTAGCATTAGTGAGCACGGATTTCTATTGTGTTTCTATTAGCGTAGTGAGCGACTGAGCAAGCTGGCTGCCAGGTGCTTTCTATTGTTGCTTTCGAGCGCGGCGACGATCCTATAACACTTTGAAGTATAAGAGTTGTGACTCCTTCTGTGTCCTTTCTCTATGGTGGTACCGACAATTGATTGAAAAATCACACATTTCTTAATCTCCATTCATCTTAAATTATGTGGATTAAGTACAAGTTTTCCCAATTTGTTAATGTGTTTAAATAAAAAGATAATGATGGTGACATATTGCACGTTTATACTCTGTTAAATAAGAAGAGTATCAATTAACAAAATGTCTTTATTGATTTGCTTCAATGTTCACTTGACTGATTTCCTTGAACTGGATTTTTTCATCTCTAAACTAATTTCCCACATGGCCGATGCCATCGTAGCGTAACGATATCTCTGCTGCACTCATGATCGTCATGGACCCTGCAGCTATTTTGTGTATCAGTAAACAGATTGACAAACTATAGTGGCGGTTGTTCGGACAGTTTCAAAATGAATGCTTATGGCCAAAAAAAAGTCTCCGGTTTCTGGTAAGGAGCTTGCCCAAAAAGTGATGCGGCGACGCGGCTTTTTTTTTTTTACCTGATTTTTTTTGCTTCAAATGTCGGCTGATGACTGCAAATGGTGCCCGACTAAACTTAGTGCAAATATATGGGAGTCCAGAGAGGCCACATAAACTAGCTTATTCTCGACCATAACCCAATCTAAAAACACGTTAAAATTGTGCAGCAGCAGGATTCCAGTCAAACCAGTTAGTTTGGCGGTTTGGAGACATCATCTTTCATTGAAAAAAAAACACCTTTTTCATTTTGCCGACGCGCATGGCTACGGCGACGCGCGCGCATACCAGAAACCGGAGACTTTTTTGGGGGCCTATTGCAGCATCTGCAACACAGGTGCGGTTCTTCGGGAGATGGGGGGGGGGGGCTGCCAAACAACCCAAATTGTCAAATTAATGAGAAAAGAAACGGCAGTAGCAAATATTCAAAGCTGACGTCACAAGCGAATTTCTCCCCACTAAAAACATAGTCGTGAGAAGGGATTTTTTACACAATTAGGTAAAACAATGTGCGTGGTTGTATGATTTAATTTATCAGCGCTCCACATTAAAAATATGGAACGAGCCCCCCCCCACCCCCCACCACACACACACACCCACACAGTCGTCTTTTTTTGGTACGCTACCGAGGATCGGCTTTGTGTTTTCCTTTGTTCCCTTATCTAAACCTTTCACTTAGACTAAGCGCGCAAACCGGCATTCGAGGACAAAGGGACCTTCCATCGAGACCACAAAAGAACCTTTGTGCTCCCTTTGTGTATGATCCTTGGTCGTAAAGCCATGTAAGAGCACACCTATTGTCTTTAGGAGGCCTAAGTGTCTGGAGAAAAAAAACGCCGGTCTACATTTCAGAACCCCCCACTGCAAAATTTTCAGGATCAGCCCTGCTAGCCCCAGTTTTTATAGGCTTTAGAACCGCGCCTGCTGCAACGCTTGAAGAAATTACACTGAGACAGTGCGACTATTCTCCTGACTGTTGTGGGCAAGCATACATTTGGATACACAAATGGAGGGCCAGCCACTGATCTCTTATGGGTGCGTTCGTTTAGCTCATTCGGGTCAACTAAATATCTGCAACCCTTTGAGTGGAAAACTTCCTCAGCATTTAACGATGCAGTAGACTATGGGCCTTATTCACGAGTTGGCCATTTTTGTCGAGTTCTGTTAAATGGGATGGTGCCAGACTATTTGTGCAGGAACAATGCAGCCTTATTTTACTGTCATTTTTTTTTTTTTTAAAAATCTGGCTTTAAACATCAGGGAGGTTTAATTACAAATTTTAAATTATTCATTGAAGCAGACTAGAATTGATTAGAAAGTAACTTGCTTTCATTTATATTTCTCTTTGCAAGTTCCAAAAATTTAAATTTTACCTCTGTCATATTCAATTCAATATGGCCGAGTCGTGAATAAAGCTCACACGCTGCGGTAAAACGGCCTACAAACTTACGGTTTGAATGAACACACGTGAATCGTGATCCTGTATCAGATGCGGTAAGAACTGGGTCGAATGATAGGGGCGACGGACGGTTGCCGTGACATAGGGGCGTAGTGATCTGGGGTCTGGGGTATGACCCTCCATTAAGTTTGTTTTCAATAGGCGAATGAACCACCAAATCAAAATTAAAAAGAACAAGGGATCGTCCATCGAGCGTCGCTATAGAGGAGGGGTGTGGGGGTTCCACTCCTTTTTTTTGCAAAGTCGTGTTTGTTGTTAAATATTCCGCCACGAAGTTCGCTCCATTAGTCGAAGATGGTCTGCTTTGAACAGCGCCTCTAAGATTCAGATATGATATAGTCCACTCCCCCTTTTGATTTTGCGACAGCCAGGTGACCGAAAATAGAAATCCCGGCTACCTTCTACCACAAAGGGTCTGTCGGCACATTTGTTGTCCCCCCTCCCCCACTCTTGCGCTTTCAGCCTGCAGTGACATAATTATTGTCCAGGTTTAATTTTTGTATGGATTATGTACACAGGAGTTGGCGGGGGGAGGGGCACTAGCAATGGCGGGGGCACATTCGAATGCATTACCGACGACGCCTCCACCCTCAACGAAGACGCTGAGGGTTTGGGTTCTTTAAGAATAAAAATAAGTCCTGCGTACCCTGCGCCATATACGCGCGCAAACCAGTACGCACACGGGCTCTCGAGAGTGTTCAGAACACGGCATCTACTGTTCGTGCATGGAGCCCATGATGCCTTTCCAGATCTTGAGAGGGGCATAATTTCTTGAAGGGGCGCGGGAGGAGTCGGCTACATTCTCAGCCAAATTGTTTTGTAGCTATCATGCATCTGTGTTGCTGATTAAATTATTTCGAAGCCTCACATTTTGTTCTTGCTATCCCTAATTATGCTGTCATACAAACGCCGGGAAGTTGCATGTTTGCCGCGCTGTGGGAGGCAAGCCAAAAAGAAACCGATGCTGAAAAAAAACAGGAAGACATACATAGTTCAGGGTTGTGAGAGTACGCAATGTGAACTACAAGAAGACAGAGTTCAGGGTCTTGAGAGTTAAAAAGAGTTGAAGTACAAGCACGTACAAGCCGATACCTTGCAGTAGATTATTAACGGAAATGATGAAGTACTCGGAATCTTAGAGTATTGCATAAACTTACGTTATGGGACAAAGTACCACAAAGGAAAGAAAGAAGTTGGGAAAATATCTCTAGGCCAACATGAAACAGTTATCGGGAAACCTTCCACAGTCTACTGCTCAAGTAATGAGACTTTAATAACTCGGGGAATGTCTTCATCACCAGTCATTTGTTTTTAATCAGGAAGACCTGTCAGGAACCGACACGCTTCATAACCCCGTCAACGATATAACAGACCTGTCTCGAAATAATGAAATTCTCCTTTGCTGCATCTAACGGCCACAGTTTCTATCACTAGCAAGTTCACACAATTCTACTGCTTAATTTGGGGTTATTAAAGGGCTAGATAAGTAAGTTCTTTTTCATCACATCATTAAATAGTACCTTATAGGGAGACAGTTTATAGTCAATTTACATAAGGAAAACACTGCTCATTCGTTAACTACCAATGCTAGAACGAATTTATTGCAGCAAAGTGCTCAAAACGATTCCTTAGGGCGAGAATAGTATAAAATATTACAGAGTTTGGGGAGGTGAAGTATTTAAAATTGGGGTTAGGACAGCGTTTGTTGGTTTCTGTTTGTGCACAAGTGTATGGGAATGGCTCCATAAGGCACAATTATCGGTGATAATTAACACATTAAATGACTCAGTGTTAGATGTTTAAGCGGCAAAGTTTATTTTGGTATACTACAATCGCTTTGCTTGTTTAGGATGACAAAACAGATTCTTATTATTATTGGGCATTGGAAATTACAGGTTCGTGTTGCTGATGTCATGCTTTAATAATTGCGGACAGGGAACCCGGTCAGAATTCGCTCCTCTGTAGGCCCATATATCACCGCGCCATGCAATTTCTGTTGTAGGGGGAGGGACCAAGCGTCATGGAATTTGGCGGCTGATGTCTTACGTGGCTGGTGTCTTAGGCAGGCGAAATTACATGTGTTCCAGTCCAATTTCGCAACTCGTTAAATAAATCACAGAATATGCAGTCCATCTCAGTAGGTTTCAGAGATTTGGGTACAAATACGGTTTCTAATTTTTTCGCAGTTCGATTATTCGATTTCGTTTGAGTGTTTACCAAATAAAATGCGTGATCACAATTTTCCTGCAAGAAAACCCACTTCGTTTGTTGGCTATTGACTTCGCACATATACAAGTATTCCTTTTCAACGAGAGTGCAATGGAACAAGTAGTCGACTTAATTTGGCAGCTGCACTTCGCTAAACGTCAACCGTATTGGCGGTAAGAAAATCAATTTAATTCAAAGAAATTGATAGGCCTTTCTCAATATCTTTTCCATCATCTTTTAATTTCAACAAACTGATTACAACAATTAACAAACTGGTCCATTTGATCTTCATATACAAGTCTCTATTTTGTTGGCGAGTGTCCAACATTTATTTCCTTCTATCACGTTTATATTTTACATTTCTTTTAAAGTTCTGTTATGCAGCTTTTTAAGTTCTGTTATGTTTTTCATATTTTTTTTCACAGGTATTCAAAATTTTGAAATAATCCATCTCAGTAGGGTTCCTTTTAAAAGCTTTTTTCTCAGTCATGTCATTTTAGACTCTGTTTTAACAATTGAACACAATATCTTGCTATTGAACAAGTTAAGTAGTTTGCTGCCTTCTTTGTACGTATCAACGAAGATTTCAGTTTGATATGTTTTTCTTCCTTTGCCTCTTTGACAATTGACAATATTAATCCCACATTCGGTTACATCTGTTATAGATTGCTGTCTTTATGTATATCCTATATATATATATAGTTCATGTACCCATGAACCAACGTACAATCAGTCAGTGCTGCCATCACGCCTCATATCCTCCAGAAACACCAGTTTGCTTCGCTGATTTCATAATCATGTCTTCCCGACGCTGTGAGCACGGCACTGAAATTGCATTAGCCGCCGCATCCGCGTATTTTTTCTCCAATAGGTATTCACGTCCATTAGTCTTCATTATCGAATTAGCTGTCGTACCTACCGCCCACGCGTCAAACCGTTGTCTGTACAACGCCAAGACGGGGTACTGTGTACTGCGTAAGCACGCTGAACTCTGTACGGTGGGAACTGGTGTTACTAGAGGTAGGCGGTCTAGCGAACGGCGTGGACTGCAACACCTTACACTTGACAGGTACCTTTCAATTTTGGTATTTTAATTGTTCTCAATTTAAATTTGTTTAGGAATAAAAGCCACAGATATGTACTGAAACATAACCGAAAACTAAAAAGCAATTTCTTTCGGATGGTGTTTGAAAATTATGTGACACAAAAACGCATCATAACTGAGCAGAACTTTGAGTGGTGGATCTCTCGTTTAAGGCACGTACGAACATTTGAAATTACCCAGAAACCTACCTGCAGATTTAACGAGAAAATCCTTGCCCAGCGTGAAGATAGGACTGGTAGCAAATATCCTATGACATTATTCTGCCTGACATGGTATCATTCGCTGACATGGTATCATTCGGAAGAAGTGTGCTTCAAACGAAAAAAAAAATGCACAGGAAATGTTCCTAGATACCTCCAAGTTAAATCGTAATATCTTTCATGATTTTCTCACACATTGTGTCTGCGTTAAATGACTTTTATGGCGAAGCGAAGAGAAGGATGTATGTTCTTTTTCCAGTAATGGAAAACCGAATAAGAGAGAAAAAATAAAAATAAAACATAGTGAGAACTGTCCTTGAGACGGATTTCGTGAGGTCCAGTCGCATATAGCAGTGCACAGTAATTAGTATTCCTGAAGCCAATTTTGTGTAATAAACATATCCATGTCTGTCGATGTTAATGTCTGTTCACTTTTTTGAGAACAATACCGTTTGAAACGTTCATGCTGCTAACTGGACGTATAAAGTTGGTAAAGACACTTCAGAATCTACTTAAAACAAAGACTAAAATTTCCCCCGTTTTGTATGTTAACATTATCTACCTGGATATCAAACAGTTATACGAAAAAAAAAATTATTGGATAATCCTGAGAACAATCACCCCCACCCAAAAAAACCCACCCGAAACCAAACACATATGCAAATTTATGCGCCTTACGAGAGATGACATCACTGTTTCATGAATGTATAAGTGCAGATTACCATTAGATCAGATGGGTTGTAAGACATCCATATGTTATCATCTCGTCGAGGCAACCGGAGCTAAGACGTAACATCTTTACAGTACACATTTTCATTCGAAGAAACCCTGTGCTTTTCACCTGGAAAATCCAAGGCGATTCTTTCATCTAACACAGTGGCGCACAAAAAATTTAACAAAAAAAATAAAAAAATTGTGAGCCCCCCCATAAGCCAAATCCTGGGTGCGCCACTGATCTAACACATTGTTTAAATCTGCGATAGGAAGTCAGTCTTTAATTTGAGTCAAATTTATTCTAGGAATGAAAATACAAAATGGGAATAAATATACTGACGCAAATGATTACAAAAATGATAACGGGTGTGAAAAGGAACACACACATCTAGGGAAAATTATACCTTCCACTTTTTAAAAAAGGACTCCGCTTTCTTTAAAAGAAAACCCTCTGTAGCAATTTTGCTTCATTTCATTTGACAGGATTCCACTTAAGGCAGCACTCATTTACTGACAGTATGTTCAGGTTCGTTCCTGGCCGTCTACTTGTCATAATCTGTGTTATCATCGTCTGGGCGCAGTGCGTGCTGTACGGTGGACCAGCACTCCTCGTAGCTGCAGATACACCAGCTAACTGCTCCTTCGATGCTGTCAGCGGAAAATGGATGTTTTACATTGGCCCGGTAGGTGATCATCTCCCTTATAATTCAGATCGAAAAAAACCATGCAAAATCCAACCAACTTCAGCCACTCTTTTGTAACAATTTCTGTATCATTTCCACGATGCAAGCTTGAAGTGCGTAAGGTTTCCACGCAGAGGTTTCTTCACCTTGCATCAATGAGAGAAACCAGTCATTATAATGTTTGTAATCATTAGTCTGTTGCTTGAAAAGATGGCCCATTCATCATGATAGTTGCTTGGCTACAGAGAACGTATATAAAGAGATATAGGCTGTTTACTAGATGTGTCTTACTCTCCGGAAGTTAGGCCAGAATTGTAGACCGACTTCAGACGTTTTTAATTGCATACCTTTCTATTGCCATTTGATGATTGCAGTTTTTGGCATCCGGTGGCTCGTAAGCAACATTTAGCATCATTGGAAAAACAAAACAATAACTCAGAAAGGAACTAAAAAAATGACTCGACTTAAAAAAAACCCTGAATAATCAACGATCATTATCAACATGAATAATACAACGCCCTTTCTTTAATGATTGTGGAATTTTTGGCAAAGGCTCTTGCGAGATGCACCGGTTGAAATTTTAGTGGAAAGATGAAATCCTATAAAAACACACTCAATGTTTGTACTCAATATTGATGCGTCGTCTATTGCGTGTTGAAACTTTTGCTTATCCGATGTACATGTGTACGTCACTTGTGAACGTTTCATTAAAAAATTAAGTTACACCCCAAATAGATTAATTGACACCCATACAACACATGTATCTTTTGTTAACTACAGGGAGGCCAAACAAATAAGATCGACTGTTCCAAGCCATGGCATGCTGTGTCGCAGTGGAGCGCCATGCTACATTTCCCAGATGTGGCAGTCGACAAGAACGGTATTCAGCTTATTGTCAGACACAATTTCTATAGAGCTGTCAAATCTAATTTACGATACTGGGGTTGAATTCGCAATTACAATGTAGTTGGTCACCTACGAAATACCTAAGTGCAGCTGCAAGTACACTGTTAAAGTGGCGCTTAGATTTTGAACATATTTTTGTACTATTCTTAACGTGGAATTTGCGTTGGGGTGATGTAAATCAATATTAGGTTTTGCCCTTTTTGTTCCCACTCCCTTTTTACCGATTTAAACTAAACACCTGCTTACGTTTTTTTTTGCAAGTATAAAAGTCTGTTAGTGCCATCAATAATAACTTTAAACATATCTTAAAAGCTCGTTTTTTTTTAGACAGGTGATACAAAATACTGATACAATTTTGTAGTAAGCCTGTTGTTCGACTTCAACCCGATAAGTCATGCTCATTTACTTTTACAGTTTATAGTTTACTAACAAGCTTTCATCTTGTACCTTTACATGTCACAGACATCCACAAATCTAAACATGTCATAAAATCAAACGTGAATAAATGTACACAGTTAAGTGTTTAGCCTGTCATTCGACTCCAACCTGATATGTCATTTTATTTACTTCCACAATTCATATTCATGGTACTAACAGGCTTTTGTCACACGTACCTAAATATGCCACAGACATCCACAAACCTAAACATGTCGCAGATTCATTATTGTG
This sequence comes from Patiria pectinifera, assembly GCA_029964075.1. Lineage (NCBI taxonomy): Eukaryota > Metazoa > Echinodermata > Asteroidea > Valvatida > Asterinidae > Patiria > Patiria pectinifera. The sequence goes on from CM057132.1 coordinate 4,219,020, forward strand.
TAAAAGTGCGCACAGTTAGGTGTTTAGAAATGTGCTGAAACTGTAAACACGATGTTAACAGTGTATGTGTTATTAATCCGTTATTACGGATTATTCAATCATTATCATGTAGACATTTTCTGCCTCCCTACAACTACGAAATTCGTTGTCGCATTGACGATTCCTTAGGTCGATAATAGTATAATTAAAAAGCTTGGGGAGGGGGAGGGGAGTATTTACGATGGGGTGCTGGGAAGATTTTTGTTTGTGAATATGTCTATTTGAATGTCTCCCTAAGCTACAATTTTCGGTAATTTATTATGACCACACATATTTTCTCGCGTTGTAATGAGCGTTTCTATGAGTGTTGATGGCCTTTAGCCTAACTCGAGTTGAGTCGAGTCGAGTCATTTGCTTGTAATAAGTTGCCCGAAAATTGAAACCCGAGTCGGATTCGAGTACGGTCACTTAAACTGTTTCCCTGTAGATAGGAAGGTAAATCATAAGTTCAGGGCGTATATCCGGGGGGAGGGGGGCAAGGGCGGATCCGGGGGGGGCCAAAGGGGGCCATGGCCCCCCCCCCCCAAAACGAAACCAATTTTTTTTTTTTTATGTGACATCGCAATAAAGGCAGGCAATGAGTACACCACCATCTTTTCCTCAAAAAAAACATTGGTTAAAGTGGTCAGAAATTGCCTCAGATCGCATCACAGAGCATCTAGAATCCAAAAATTTTTCGGGGCCCTTAAGCGGGCCCCGAACCCCACGCCGTAATTTTTTGGACCCACTTTTTTAGGGGACCAAATTTTTTTTTGGCCCCCCAAAAAATTGTGTTCTGGATCCGCCCTTGGAGGGGGGTAAGGGAGGCAACTTGCCCCCCCCCACGGCATTTGATGGCGTCATACAAAAAATAAATAAAACATAGTATTTTAAAGAGAGTTTTAAGATGGTTCAGACGTCGATACAGTAATTCTGCCCACCCAGGGCACGCTACTGCATAAGTTAGTTTCAAACAATATAATTAAGGTAATAAAAACCTGCACAGATCTGAGTTTGTTGTGAAGAGTAGATTCTACACTCTTTAAATGACTCGGATATCGAGCAGAAATCTGCCCCTTTACACCCTTTCTTTTCGTCGATTCATGTTTCCAAAAGGCATGACGGGATTTTGGACCCTTATCTACAACCAAGCGTTTGAGGCTGTCATCCACGGCAGGAAGTTCTTCGGCTTCTTTGAGTACGAGGTGATCGACCGGAAACACGTGCTCAGCTTTTGTAACATCACCACGGGATGGGTGCACAACAGCGATGGGCGGAACTGGGCGTGTTTCAAGGGCGAACGGGTGGCGGGGCCAGGGGTGGGAGACCCCCCGCAGAGCTACACTGTGGAGGAGATTGATGAAGAGCGACTGTACAAACCCAATGACGAATTTATAGAGAGTGAGTACCAAGAACCTGCAGATAAACCTGCATGACTAGACTATGTGGAACAAATTAAAGGGGGATGATACCGTGGTTTTGTGCCGATTTCAAATTCACCATGGAAGAGTCAAAATTTTATGACTGATTAAATTTGTAAGGCTGTGTCCGAAACGTGTGTCGAGAGCTTTTTCTACGTCTATTGTCAGTATGCACCCATGTTGTTGTAATTGACATAGGACGGCCGGACGGGTATACATCCGCTCTTAGAGAATTGATTTGGAAGCGGCTGTAATTACATGTGGTTTATCACGCATCGTTTCATAATACTCCCCGAGTTATGTAATAGAAATGCCGATAAACACGTACGTGTGCCACGTGCACGGTCCACGTGCAGCTTGGAACCCATAAAGTTCAAGGTGTCTCAGAAACCATGCATTGTTTCCAGCTGTTCCCAGACCAATTAATTTGGTGTAAGGGTTCTAGTCATCGCAGTCAATTTTTTTGGGCAAAGTGAGACTTAAGCAAGTTTAATTGACAAGTGATAGTCAGTCAGGTACAAAGACGCCTGTATGCTGGCCCTCTGGGACCAGCACAGATCGAATTGTTATAATATCGCGTAACGTCCTGGCCATGGTTAGTCTTATTTCATTGGTCTAGAATGATCACGTGACATTTTGCAAAACGTCAATCGAGTGCTGTCTTTCGCTCGTACCCCCGCCCTACAAACAGGACGATGGGACGGGCTGATGAATTTACGCTCTGATTGGCTAGATTTTGCGTGACATGTGACCTTCAAGTCATCACGGCCACGAGCCCACGACCCTGCAAGGTTTTAAACAGCCGTTGAGACTGAGTCATCACTCTTTTATTCCCATTCATAAAAGCTTTTTTTCCCGTTGATAAGCGTAATAATGTAGGAAAATCTGTAAAACTTTTCTGTTTTGTAAATGTTCAATTCCCGTCACTTGCTCAGGCTCCGTTTCGAATTCACGATGCATATTTTGCGACGCTCAAAATGTGCCCACATGATCCGCAATGAAAAAGAAATCACATCCGGTATGGAATGTGTGCATTTCTATGAGAAAGTTTTCGGATAGCATTTGCGCGCATTGGCTAACTGCGGTCTTATACAGCTGCAGCCAGATGTCTTTTTATATAGGTCATGATAAGTTACCCGAATACCATCCCAACTTCCTTCACAAGATTCTGTTAAGCTCATCAGCCTGTCCAAGCGCCCTGTTTGTCAGGGCGGGGGGCACGAGCGAAGTACTATCCAGCACATCATTAATATCAGTGGAGAAGCAACAATATTATTGTGGTATACAACATATCCATTTTTAATTTATGCAGAAATAAACAAGCACCAGCCCAGCTGGACAGCCAAGCACTACAGTCGCTATGACAACATGACAATGGGTGATATGCAACGTCGGGCAGGCGGTAAGAAATGGAAAAATGCCTACCCACCACCAACCATCCCAGACAAAATTACTCAAATTGGTAAGTGATAAACATATAATGCTGTAAATTTGAAAAGCAGGCGAACCGGGGGGAGGGGGGTGTCTGGAGGCGCTTGGGACTGGGATGGTCACCATATGACACTAGGTGGCGCTGTTCATAACGCAGTCATGAATATTTATTGTCCATAAAATGTACAGACGCGCCTCTATACATCCATTACTGCGTTTTTTTACTGTCAAGTTTAAAGGTAATATACAATATATGCAAGTATAAAACAAACTACCAAATTATTAAAAAATTCTTTTGACTGTAAGTGAATTATAGTCTCAAGCATCCTGTGAAACCATGACACCTTCTATGATGTCATTTTCACGGCCGCCCCAAAAAAAAGACGGACAATTTTTTTGTTCAATGCCCCCAATTCACAAAATGTAGTAAGTCCCACATTTTGTTTGCAATCAGTTACATATCCGTGAATAGGTGCAAACTAGCTACTCTGGTTCCCTGACCTGACAATTCCCGGACGTTTATAAATTGTCCTGTTTCGTCTGAAGTAGAGTCAGGGAACCAGTCTATAAGAACAGCATTTTTTTTTTTCAGCATCCAAGAACACACAACTTTAAACAAGTCTCTGTAGCAATATTTGCTATAAAATACTAACCCCTAATCCATCCATTTCTGATAATTACAGCAAAAGCAAATGTTGTATTTTACCTTTTAATGTTTTTCTTCAGTGTCTTGGACCGTCTTAGCACAAAATTATATTGATCTGATGACCTTTCCCACCTGGTCAAGGGGGAGGGGTTATATGTCCCCCATCCCCCTTCTCTGAATATATATGCCCGTGGTAACACGTATACGTATACTACATGGGGGAAACAAATGAAAGATTTCCTTTCTGCATGTCCTTAAAATTATTACACCACAAAGTGAAGGTTCAATTGTTGAACCAAGTTTTATTTTGCCGGCCCCGGAGTTGTCTAGCAGTTTCATCCAACTGATCCCAAATCATTTCCAGTTTCTGACTTTGTGCCAAATTAGTCTCCTTATAGGTCATGGCTAAATTCAAGGCCTGCTGCAGCTTAAGACTCTTCGGATAGAGTACAAAAGTTTCGCACATGTGTTTTACTTGTAGCGTTATGCATCAGTGCATGTTGGATTGGTCGCACAGAAAGACATGTAACTTCAAAGTCATGATATGTCACATTGCATCAAGTTCAATCCGAAATTGAATTCTTTCTCAAGATGAACGTACCATATTGCGCAGGGTATTGCGGCAGCCATGCATGAAGCATCTTAAGCAGATGTAGACAGTCTGCTGGACAGCAATGAAAGAACACTTTTTTTCGTTTTCTTGGTGTTATAACAAAGCCTTCTGCAATCCACAGGATAAATTTGGTATTTTTTGTTGACATGTACAGTAAAATCATATTATTAGGTCTTTCCATGCCCGAGAGGACACAATCCTATAACCACAGATACATTTCGGGACAATTTAATGGGGTAACAACAGGTAATACAGAAGTTGCGCTAAGGGGGGGGGGGGGTATCTCGACTATTTCACCCCACTGTCACTAGCACAGGCGTGCATGGAGATTTCGATTGTGCTGCTACCAATTATTCAGAATATTCTGTTGCCGGGGTATAAAGCGTGTTCTTGGCATACTAACATTGCTGAAATTAAAAGTCAAGGTTTCACTTAACAGGGACTTTTCTTCACATTTAAAGATGTCTTGAGTTGACCGAGACGAAATCTGAATCAAGGGAAAGCAGTGTTAGTGGTGCGGCAATATGCCAAAGGATTTTTGTTCTAGGTCTTCATTCAATGAAAATAATAATCAGATGTGGGAACAATTCATATCTGACCTCTGCTGACCTTTGAGAGGTCAGTGACCTTTGTTAACCTGTTTATAGCTATTTGTAAGATTTGTTCTGTAAACCTCATGTTTTTCATGATTCATGTTTAAATGAAAGGTGTTCGTGCGATGAAGAAAAGTTTCATATGTAGGCCATTTCATATTTAACCTTTGGTGACCTTACGAGAGGTCATGACCTTTGTAAAACCATAGCCTATCTGTGGATATTCATATTAATTTTTCATGGCCCAAGTCTAAAACTTAATTCTCTGTGCCATGAAAAGAATTTTCAGATGTGGGGACATCATATTTGACGTAGTGATACCCTTGGAGAGGTCCATGAACTGTGTTTATCTTAGTTGTCGTTATTTATCCTATTTATTTATCAAAACACCAATTTTTTTCGTGACCCAAGTCTCAATAGTGCCAAAGAACGGTATTGCAGCTATTAGGTTAAAGTCATGTTGTGAATTCAGACCACAAACGATTTTGAGGTGACCTCTGACTTCGTTTCTCCTTGTTTTCTTGGCAGACGCAATACGATGAGATTGGAATAGAAATCTGTGGGTCTGTTTGTAATGGTAAATTTTCATTATGTCAAACAGTATTTACTCTTGTGTGCTTATTACACCCTGTTGTATCCAGATGGACTTGGATAACCACGTTTTAAACTTTTTTTTTACCAAGCCCAATGGTCACTGTTAGAGAGTGATGCTTGTCAGATGTGCCTCTTCTGTTGAGCCTGCGTCTGCCCTTATAAAAAAAAAATTGAGATCAGAGGTCATACAAAAACATTTGGGGTCTGACTTCATGACATGCTGTAGAATACTTGCTTATTAAAATACACTCCTTCTGGACTAATTAGACTTCGGTCATGAAAAAGTGGCATTTTGAAGATTAAACATGATGAAATAACGGCAATCAGAGTATACAAAGTTCGTTGACCTCGCAAAGGTCATCAGAGGTGAAATATGAAATGTCTACATATCTGAAAATTCATATCATGGCAAGAATACCCTACATTTAGATATGGGTAAAAAGTATCGTTTTGAATAGTTAATCATGTTCTCTATATTACGCAAAGTTCATTGACCCCTTGAAGGCCATCAGAGGTCAGATATGAAATTCCCTACATATGAAATTATTTCATAGCATGAGCCACTTTACATTATGACTTGGATCTTGAAAAAGTTCGGGTTTAAAGGGTAAATCATATAAATAACTATAAATAGAGTTAGTGAAGTTAATACAAAGGTAATTGACCTCTGGAAGGTCATCAGAGGCCAATTGTGAAATTTCCAACATTTGGTCGCTATTTACATTGTATAAAGACTATACAAAGACTTAAGTCATAGGAAAGTGAAGTTTTTAAGAATAATTTGTCAATGTATGAAGACCTCACATGACAAGTTTCATGCTTTTATGACAAAATGCACAATTCTGTCCCTATGCCGCACCACTATGTGCCTATACTCAACGTGAAAACGAAAAGAGCGTGAGTGTTAAACGCATGCTAAGTTTTCGAACTACGAATTCGCAAGAGTTGAACATATTCAACTCGGACGCATTTCGCTGCGAATGTTCGTTAACGTCGAATGAATCGTATGAACCGGCCTACTAACTTGTTGCTTAACATTTTGCAACACCTTTTGTTGACAGAGAGCGCCAGTCTGCCAGACCAATTTGACTGGCGCGATGTGGGCGGTGTCACCTTCGTTCCCGACGTACGAGACCAGGGCATCTGTGGCTCGTGCTATGCCTTCGCCTCCACCGCACTGCAGGAGTCTAGGTACCGGGTCCTGACTAATAACTCCATTCGTCTGGTGCTGTCCCCGCAGGAGATTGTAAGCTGCTCCGAGTATGCGCAGAAGTGTGACGGCGGGTTTCCTTACCTGATTGCGGGTAAGTTCAAGCTGTCCCCGTACCAACCCCTGTTTGGCGACCTCTGGTATTTTTTAAAAAGCTTTCGTGGACAGATTGTCTTTAACCAGTGACCCGACACCAGGACTTCCGCATGCGCACGACATTGACCCATATACATGTTGTGGGTTCGAGTCCAGCCTGGGGTTGTGCATGGTGCGTGTGTCCTTGGGAAGAATACTTCGTCACTCATTGCTTCTCACAATCTAGTCCGGACACCAGTCCTGACCTCATAACACACGTGAACATGAGGACAGGCAACAACCTATGCTTCTGATTTCTTATTGGTTGTTATGTGCGTCTTGGCTGTTTCGCCGTTCCTTTAGTTTGATTGGCCTACTTCTCCTGCACACTCATGCGTCACGCTTAACGCAGCACCCTATTAGTATGCGCGTATATATTTAAATTAGGTTGACCCCTACTTCATAGGTCAATCTGACAATCCACGCGCTGGCCGTTATCAGACTTTAAATGGCCCGCAATTTTGAGACTGTGTTCAGACTACTCCCAACCTAGGAGTAAATGGGTACCTGTGAGGGCTAAGATGGTTATTGTTTTTGATTTTCGCTGCTTTGCTGCTAAGTTGCTTTGCGCCCAAGGCTATATTATATACTTGATACGGAGTTGAGGCTGTCTTTGGAATGTTTCACTGGCCCAATGAGCAGGGACAATGACGATGTAGTTCCTTGAGTACCATTAAGGGTGGATACGTGCACATTATAAGAAACAAACATCACTAAAAACCTCTGCAAATCGAGATGCACATGAATTTATTGTATCGATCCCGTAATTGTCATCACACTTTCAAACAGGTGAACTTTTTTTTTTTTTTTTTTATAGTCGTTGGTTGTTGCAAAGAAGTTTAACATGTAATAAACCTCTGCAAATCGGCAACTCTGGCTTCGTTCAAGTCAATATTTAATTGTTTTTCTTCATTAAATGTCTTAATTTAGTGAATCCGGATCAAATCACATTCTTGGGAAACAACAGTTGGCAAAAACAAAAAAGGATTATGAACCGTTAATTAACACGATAAACGTTTGGTACTAATACACAAACACCCCACTATTCCCTATTTGTGCTTGCCAAATAACAATGTAAAGACACTTCAAAATACAGGTATAGGAGTTTTATAATCTGTTCAAATCCGCTTAGGGAAGTACGGCGAGGATTTCGGCCTTGTGGACGATTCCTGTTTCCCGTACACCGAATACAACGAGCCATGTCGTCCCGTGACCTGCCGACGGTTCCGAACCTCTGAGTACCACTACATCGGAGGGTTCTACGGTGCCTGTAATGAGGACCTCATGAAGATTGAACTGCTACGCAATGGACCGGTGGCTGTCAGCTTCGAAGTCTATGACGACTTCCTCTTCTACACGTAAGTCTGGGCGGGTGTAATGGGCCTTATTCTCGAGTAGGCCATATTGACTTGAAAGTAAGGTAAAATCATACTTTTTGAAATTTGCGAAGAGAAATGAAAGCAACTTAATAATATAAATTCCAGTCTGCATCAATGAATAATTTCAAATTTGCACGTGTGCGCAGTGAATTTGTCCACGTGACCTGTTTGCACGTGCGCACTGGTTCTCGCAGGGGATGTTCAAAGAAACAACCTAAGTTATGTCCGTAAAAGGTCGAACGCATGCATGTCTGAAAACATGACTAAGACACTACTAATGGTGAACAAATCCAAGTGTTGTATAATACAGATTATTAGACAGAGGTGAAAACCCTTTAGATAATTCTGCGTCACAATCACGTCAATGATTCGCGTTCCTTTGGCTTTATTTCAAAAGCCCTCAAGGCATGACAGACATGAAATGCTTACGCAATTCCATCGGGTCACCTGGTTGTGTACGTGTTTCATTGTGAGCATATACGTGAGCAAACTGATTTAGCAGCAATTCACAATACGAACATGTCTTTTGAAACCAAAAGTTAGAGACTACGATTATTGCTTTAAAAAGTCGGATTCTTTCCTTGATAGTTCTGGAACATAATTTAATGGAACACGTGTGAATACCCCCAACCCCTAAAAATGAATCAATATATCTTAGTAGAACTAGAAATTTCCTGAACTTACACATTGTATAAACTGCTGTAGTGGTGTGCTCTGTAATATATCAAGTAGGCACCCCTACGTAAAATGAATTACTACACCTCATAAATATTCGTGATCAATTTGGAACGCGTCAATGGCCGATTCCGCCGCGCGTCCGGGAAGTTAATGAATGATACACGCCCAGGTGACGTCATGATCTTCCCGGTGAGCATCCAGCTCGCTGCCCTGCGGAATTTTACTGGTAGCACCAAAACTCCCCTCTGGAACCCGCCTCGTAGACATAGTCTTTGGCGTGTAATGCATGTATTTACGGAACCAGTCTGTTGTTGTAGTCCTTGTTACCACTGCAGTAAAGAAACATTACAGAGTGTTGCCACCAGAATATTTCATTGACTGACGAAGAACTTGAATATCTTGTGCTGAATAAAGATGCAAAATCAACGAAGGCCGTTATCGACAAGCAGTGAGGCTACTCAAAAGACATTGAGGCTACTAAATATTTATGAGGTGTACTAAAACAAATACATCATGGCCTATTTCTGGAAAATAGTTGGAATTACTGGTCCCTCGGTGTAGGTCAGCTTGACTACCTCCCACCGCTTCGCGTGGGGAGTTAGTCGAGCTGACCCACACCGAGGGACCAGTAATTCCAACTACTTCCCCTCAAACCATGCTTGTTTGTATACTACCAAATCGTTTACTAAATGTGCCAAATTGTACACAGAGTAGGCAGACTCAATGCAAGTGTGCATCGCTGGTCTCTTTCTCAGGGGAGGAATTTACCATCACACGCAGCTGACGGACCGGTACAACCCCTGGAAGACTACCAATCACGTAGTACTGGTGGTGGGCTATGGCTATGCTGGGGACGATCCCGACACAGGGGAGAAGTTCTGGATCGTGCAGAACACGTGGGGTGATGCCTGGGGAGAACAAGGCTACTTCCGGATCCGGAGGGGTACAAATGAGGTTAATATTGAAAGCATGGCTGTGGCCACATTGCCTCGTCCGTAAAGGAAAATACACTCCCGTGCATTAAGAATGCTTATGGGATCTACTTTAAAATAACCAATCGAATGACCATAAGAGTAATATTATAAGCTGAGTTTTACCGCACTTATATTACCATAAAAAGCAATTTCGGACGATCGCACTTCCCTTGAAATCTCCCACGCATGCGCATTCCGCCAATAATTAAAAACAAAAAGAGGTAAAGGTCATTGCCATAACTGTACACGTAAATTTGGCTGTTATTTGCTTCTATATTGTTAACAATAGATAAAAACCAACACTATTTACAATCACAAAATGTTATCAGTTTCATTCTATGTACGATTTTTGCTCGTCTAACTGCCAAATCCATGGGCGTTGGTAACCTCGCATTTCTTTGAGCTCTCATTGGAAACTGTTGTCACGTGACCTGGGATCACGTGAGCAAGACGCGTGCGCACTTACATGTATAGATCATGACGCTGAGGTTCAAACATTTCTTTGCGTATTTCCATTTCGCCCTTGGTAGTACGTGGTCTGGTTCCAAGACCTAAAGATTTTGACTGTTCTGACGAATCTAAAGTCAGGTAGGCGTCAATATCACATGACCAAACAGTCAGGATTCCTTACATTTCCCGAAAATGCCCAAACTTTCCCGAGCACGTTTTGCACTCGGTATGTTCGCTAAAACACTGGTGTTTTCTGGCTTAAGGTAAGTTGTATATACACACACACAAAAAGGACCAGTGCCCAAGTATGTTATGCCAGCCTAGAGTATGCACTCTGACGAGAGCATAGCTTTGTGAATGCGACGGTTAACTTTAACGTACGATCTTCGGGAGAGACGTCAGGGAATCGTCAGGTCAGGGAACCAGACTAGGAAAATAGAAAGGTTCGGCAAACGCGAAAAATGCACACATATCCGTATAAGTATCCGTATGACTTTACACGTATAGGCCTACGCTGCACGTGTCGGGAATGCAAACTTTCGGCAGTCGGCATCGCGCATCCACGTTCACGTATTATTTAGGGCCCACTTATTTTTATAAATTCATTTTTTATTTTGTTAAATTACTTCTCTCAGAAGTAACTAGAAAGAATTTTCCTCTTCTGATTAGAAATTACAATAATGTATCATATGGGCCTAATAATAGATTTGTTTCTGAAACAAATGACCTACATTTAAAATTAAGAACATTTCTGATGACCCTATAACATTTATACAAACAAAAAGGCTCAGTCACGGTAACGCGCGCATGAAATGCTACGCGAAACAAAGGTTTTTTTTGGACGTTTGTCACGCTACCAAAGACAGTATATGGGAAAAAGAAAGAAAACTCAAGAGAAACTTTCAATTACATTGAACAAAATTTAATTCAGAAAATAAATCAAACAAAAAAAGAGAAAAAAATTAGTCGTATATATAGTCCTACCTTCAACTGATAATCACATCAACACTGTTCTCGTCAGACCCTCAAAGTCTCGGTAATCAAACAACCAGATCGACTTCCAAAACTACGGGCACCACTCTCTGCTACACGTCAGTGTAACTAAACCAAATCACCAATACAATGTTACCAACGTGAGACGATTTTTACTCCTAGGAAACACTCTTTCAGTAACATCAAATGACTAATCGGTCAACATCCTATTAGTCAAATATTGATTACACAATATTCAAAATGTTTGACTATGTCTGATTCTCACTCAAATGCTCTCAGGCAACAATTTCTTTACAATACCGCAAAGCCAGGCTATATTGCCATGCAAAAAACATTAAAATGATGGGCCCGCCAGTGGTGTTTTTATTTGCAGCACAATGACTTATGATTATTCAGCTAGTTCGATGTTTATTCATAAGAAAATAACAATGACGTCACACCATTGCTATAACCAGGTCATGCATGTACATGTACCTTAAAGCATTTCAAAGAACGGCTTTCGTCGAGCTGCCACAGTGGCCTAATGGATAGTGGAGTGAACTGAATCGCAAGATCTTTGGTTCGAGCCCATGGCCATTTTCATCAAACAGTTTTGTTGGTTGGGATAGTGTCTTCCATCCACACAGCGTGATAAATATTCATGTTAGGGTACGTGATGTGATTGGTTAAAGTACGATGGCTGCAGAAAAAAATACGCGGCCCGCAACTATTAACATGGACATGCACTCGATGTCTCTGCGAAAACTGGTGTACCTCTAGCGCAGTGACGTCCTACTCCTGGATCCTGCGTGACGTCCTACTAGTCTCTGGATCCTGCGTGACGTCCTACTAGTCTCTGGATCCTGCGTGACGTCCTACTAGTCTCTGGATCCTGCGTGACGTCCTACTAGTCTCTGGATCCTGCGTGACGTCCTACTAGTCTCTGGATCCTGCGTGACGTCCTACTAGTCTCTGGATCCTGCGTGACGTCCTACTAGTCTCTGGATCCTGCGTGACATCCTACTAGTCTCTGGATCATGCCGTCTGTGATCGGTGTCCTCGGGAGTGGTCACGTTCTGGTTGCACAACTCTGGGGAGCCGCCAACTGTGTGCGGCGTCAACTCCGCCTCGTTCCTCCACCTCGAGTCCGATATAAGAGCGGTGTCTTGGTGGGCTCTAAACCCTCCGTCTATGCTAGCCGTAGACTACGGCCAAAACCTGACTTTTGAGCCATCTGAAAAATATTCAGAGATATATTCCCTGCATACTACTGGCTCGAAACAACGTTCGCAATAATCAATTCCATGCCGTGTTATAAATTACCTAGGAAGTTGGTCTATCTAGAGTACGTTGCACATAACACCACGCTGACCTCAAGCTTGCATTTCGATTTACACACGATATGCATAAACCAGACAACTTTCATGACTCAAAATACTACGAAAATCCACATATTTCCCGCAACATTCACCCTAAAAATTACTCCCAAAGCAATGTGAGATGTATCATGCGTCATGTCATTAAAAGTTAGAGGTTATTTGAGACATCATTTCGGCACAAGTTTGGCGTATATCGAGATTTTCATACGTATCGCTCTCGTATAAGATGGCTTTCACACGTGCTTTTCGTATCAATTTTCCCGCATCACGTACAAGATGTACGGCATAGCACCAAAACAAAAAAAGAAATACGGATACGTGATAGGGGCTTGAATTTTGAGCTTGCTGAACCTCTCTATTTGTGCACATGTATATACTTATGATACCCGTGTTAATGTTATTCACGTCCGTGTTACGAATTATCTTGTAAATAGACTACTAAAATTGTTAATTTTGACATATTACCTGTACCCTTTTTCTTATATATTATAATACCCTCCAATGTATAAATTAATCTTGGTATCTAAATTTCTGACCAAAAGAAGAGTTTGTTGGATTGCACAGGGTACAACACAAATTGGGTTCTAAACGTCATATTGAATGTCTTTCTTTGTTTAAACGATTGGTTTTTTTTGTACTTGTATTGTGACTTCTCGGTTGGATTTTTTATGAATGAAGAAAGAAAGTATTTTCGTGGTTCACTTTAGATAACACGCTGTTTTGTTAATTATAGGTTTTTCCCGGCTAATTTCCTAAAATGTTCATTCACTTCTGAAAATCGGCCATTCATTTTAGTTTGAATTTGAGAATCGCTTTGAACACGCGATCCATTTTCGCTACCAGAACATTCGATTCCATTTCAGTTCAATCAATTAAGCGATTGACGGAGTACCACCTTTCGTTTATGTCCATTCAGATTTGTTTACAGGATTTCTTTTTCGCATTAAGAGGGCGATTTCAAATAATCACCATTCTATTTCACTTTTAGTTTAATGCCATCAGCACCAGATACAATTAGAGGTTTCTTTTTTATTAACCGTCAATCAAATTAGCTGTACCTGAAATCAAATTAGAAAAGGAATGCTTGCGTAAATGAATGCACAGGTAACGTAATTGGCAGTGTTTTTCAAAACCGAATGCGCGGACAATGAAAACAATTGAACTTTCGTTGAATTGAAATGGATAAAAGACGTGCATTCAAATTAAGACGAAAACGAATGCCCGAATTTTAGAAGTGAATGAAAATTTCAGGAAATTGGCCGGGAAAACCTATACTTTACGCACAGTGAATGCTTGATCATTACATAATATTTAGTGCTGATGATACTCAACATTTTTCTCCATTATATGCCTTGCTATCGATGTTTGTTTACCATAAATGTGAAAGTGTTAAACAAAGAAGAACACACCCAAACGAGTGAAATATCGCTAAGTGTTATATTACATTCCATGTGTAACATAATCCATCTACGTGACATCGAATCACAGTTACCACACCGTATTCTCTAATATATTTACAAAATAGGTGGTGAGTTCTTACATGACGGCCTTAAACAACGGGCGGTGATAATTATATCAAAACACTGCCTAGTGTTCACCCAAACTAGTTATTACAATTTTTACTTTTAAATTGGCAGAGTCGTTTGTGGTTTGGAAACTTTTTTCCCAACAATCTATGTCTTCATGTTGATTCGAATGACCATATTCATGAGAACAGCAGAGATGCTGTACCAGACAACGTCTTCAATTTTGCGACAAACACTTCTCACGTGAGATTTCCGGAGTCCTGCTCGATTAGGCAGGCGTTGTGTCTTGATGCCACACCAAGCTCCATGCTTTTTTTCCCCGAGCTATACAGTATGCATGGTTACACGTCTGACGCACATCGCTTACGTCCCAACAATCTATGTCTTCATGTTGATTCGAATGACCATATTCATGAGAACAGCAGTGATGCTGTACCAGACAACGTCTTCAATTTTGCGTCAAACACTTCTCACGTGAGATTTCCGGAGTCCTGCTCGATTAGGCAGGCGTTGTGTCTTGATGCCACACCAAGCTCCATGCTTTTTTCCCCGAGCTATACAGTATGCATGGTTACACGTCTGACGCACATCGCTTACGCAACGCCAAATCCGATTCGAACGCAACCCGTTGCTTAACGACTGACAGAAAATAAATTACATGTACAACATTATTAATTGGAGTTTGCGAGTTCTGCACGGGTAGAGTCACCGATTTCGTGTAAGTGTTCTTGGCGATGGGGAAAATACTTAATGATCTCCCTTCCACGAAGGAACTCAAGACACTGATTTCACTGATGTTCTCAGATAACGTAAATGAGGGTCTTCAAAAGGGAGCAAACTTAAGACTCGACACTAATGAACACAAAGACACACACACTAGCAACTGCGTAGGCGAGTAGCGCGTTTAGTATTAACTCGAGTTTTCTCCGATGCAGTTCCAGAAGTAAGCCTGGCAGCAAATAAGAAGTCATCTTTGTTATGTGCTCGAACAATATAATATTTCCGATTGGCAAGTGAAAGCCACTGCGCTCCCTGCATTCTGGTTGTACATGAACATTTGTTTTTTACATTTAAGACCAGTACAAAATCCGGTGTGCGCATTACCGAAAGGTAAATTCCTTGATGTCAGGCAGGGAATGTTTTACCATGCCCCTTCTAACGGACCCACTTGTTCAGCAGTTCAGCGGCCTCAGCACCACTGATGGGTATCATAGTAAGCAGCGAAGTAAAGGGAACGGGCTGGCCTTATCTTACCGGTCCAATCAACAGACGTCCGGTGTGCACCTGTTACCACCGGCTACTGATCTGGCCGATGGGCAAGAGTCCGGTAAGGAGTCGGATTGGTTCGTTCAACGTTACATCGATAGTCTACCCGATGTACCTCACGACCAATCCACACGATCACTGACACAGAGGGGTGCCAATCATCCTATCTCCCCTACCGACTCTGTAATAACGAGCCCCCAGCATGACGGTGAAGACAACACGTCCAGGCGACGCGATCGGCAAGCCCGCCGTCCACCCCGGTCCCCTCCGCTGGAGCCGGCCAACCCCAAGAAGATTTTGAGGTCGTGCATGAATCCACCGCATGGTACGAGCTCGTCCAGCGAACTTCCATTCCTGCATGACGGACCATCCAACATGTATGAGACTCAGTTGCGTAGGTCCTTTAGGAACGACCAAGAGCTGAACGAGGGCAACACAGCTAGTAGAACTCTCGTCAACTCCCTGTCACAGTACATTCCCAGTTCATCAATCATACTACCACCACTGACTACCAGCGGACGGTCCGAGAACGGTTCACACTTCTTACCTCCCATCTCCAAGACTGGCTCCCTATTTTCTCAGCAGTCGGTAGAAAACACGGCACAAAGGCAGATGGATTCAAAAATGATTCCAGATACCAATAAGAATAAGAATCCATCAACAGATGCCAACCTACCAGACAGCTCAGTTTCCTCTACAGATAATTACATAAAGGACAAAGAAGAGAAACTCTATTGTTTATTCAGTTTAGAAAACCCTAATAACTCGACTGTCGACGACTTGATTATCTCCCAAGTAGAGTACTCAACAGAAAGCCCCGTCGATGATTCCAACCACAAAAGGTCTAGTAGTGAGACCTCAGCCCCGGCGGCGGCGGCCAGCAAGAAGCGTGTGACGTGGTCCAAGAGCTTACCGCGCCGTGCTGGCTACGCCACATGCAGCTTCCATCCCTCGGACTTTGCCACTCCAGCCCCGCGTCTGACCAAACTGGACATTGGTATCAGCCGAGAACGACACCTCAAGAGACGGAGGGCATGTTGCCTGAGGAACGATCCAGCATTGGGACTCGTGCACCTCGTCATGTCCAACCAGAATCAACCTTCATCGCCTTCCAATAATAGAGCCAGCATTTCAATTTCCATCTTCAACACACCGGAACGAAAATAAATCTCACTCCTGCATTCCTTCTTCTCTCAATTACAAGTTGTGGTCACTTCTCAAACTACCATTATGCACTTATTGGGAGGGCTGCGGTAAGGAGTCGTTTCTAATCTAAATCACGTCAAAATATCCAGAGATATCTCCTTGCGATGTCTTGAAAAGGGATTATAGACTTCAGTTTTTTTATTCAAAAGAACAGCATGTCACATTTTGTCGGTAGCGAAGTACTTTTGGCACATTAAATAAGCCTTTTTCTGTTAACAGTTCACTTGATATAAATTTATTATGCATGATTTTGTCAGTATTTTGTCGGCAATTGTGTAGGTTTATTGAGCCGTCAGGATCGGCTATTTGTTTACATGTATATCTTACATGAAGATGTAAGCTGTTTAATAAAGGAATTTAATGTGTGTTCGGGAGGTATTATAACACTCTGTTTAAGACCAGTGGGAGTCTGGATGGCCGATAATTAACCTAAGCGAAGCCGAGGGTAATTATCATCCATCCAGACTCCCACCGGTCTTAAACCGAGGATTTAATACCGACCAAACACATATTTATTCCCCATTAATGAATTCCATTTCGGTAAAAAAAAATCTATTCTTTTCGTTCCAAAATCATTACGCTAATAATAACTTAAATTCAACTTTAAAAAGTCTTGTCTTACCATTGATTTTATTAAACAGATTAATCGATATGTCTGAAAATTTCAACTGTCTTGTAAATTCCTCCCAAAAAAAGGATTTTAAACCAAGCGCACCACGACAATTGTGAATTCGCGTTCATCGCTATACAGCCTGTCTAAAAAAAATGGTACAATCGAAAACAATTTTTTTTCAATATCAAATCTCAACTTAAGTAAGTCGTTTAAGAAAAAAGACCAGCCTCCCCAATACTTTTTGTTTCATCTCATTTGCTTTTGTCAATCCAGAGATAACTCCAGTTTACTGCGGAACACAAAAATCGAGTTTGTGTCCCAGTACTCGAAACAACTGTGCCCATACATAAAAGTGGCACAAAATCGATTTGGGTGTATCGCACTAAATTGATTATATCTCTGAATTGACAAAAGCAAATAAGATCAATCAAACACTATTGGAAAGCCCCGTCTTTGTTCTTTAATATTATGCCAAGTAAGAATGACTTATTTTGAAATTTCATACCATTTTTTTTCTGATTGTTTATGTACCATTTTTTTTGGAGACAGACTGTACATCAAAATTTTGTACCATTTTAGTACTTGATGATACTTTTGCAATTATTCATTCATACAACAATGAAGATGTAAATAAAGAAATAACCACAACTACAGAAGCAAACTATACCCCAACAGCTTCGATGAATAAAGATCGACTTTATATTTTGTCGCTCTTGTTAAAAGAGCATAGTTCTCTAGAATTCAAGGAATTTCATTGTGAACTAGTATACCTAACTTAACTTTTATCAAAATCAACTGCCTCACGCATGTCATATAACCATCAAAATCCATCAAAATCCTTGAAAAAAAATAAGTTTGACAGATGACAAAATCGGACCTATTGCGATCGAAATAGGATTAGCTCTACGAACTGGAACGCTCTACCGTGTACTATTTAAAAGGCATAATAACATCATGATTTACATGCATTGTGTTTGTTTCCTACAACCACAACTCTCAACATCGAAGGAAGAACATAACCTGTGGAAGTTTCAGCTCAAATAAAAATGACACTGTTCGAGAAAACAGCGAAAAACATGCACAACCAATAACTTTTGATCACGAAACATGATCTCGTCCATCCCTTAGCACCATACATAATATACATTCCTTGATTTCTTGCAAATGACAGCAAGCCAGACAGAATAGTTTTACGGAGTGTTAAGTACTTACACGATCTTTAAACCAATTAGGTTTTTGTGATAATAATGCAAATTATCATAGAGTGTATGTCACTAATGCCCGAATTAAGTCAACATTAAAATTTTCATTACTGTATCATGGAATATTGTATTTATAAACGTGTGCATCTTTGTTGCGATTCGTTGTAGTGTAACTTTCGCATTGTTTGCTCCATTTTTATCATATTTGCATCATTTACAAAAAAGGAGAATTACTCTTAGCTTTGTTTAATTCATTAAAAATCTATTCGGTAAAGGGCACTTTATTTTGTGATATGATTTTTCTCAATTTTTAACCTGTTATTTAAAATATGAATGTATTGCTAATTGTTCTTTTGGAAACTTACTAAGACCTGTATATCTCACCCGAGGGGAGAGAAAGTAAAATAAGAAATGAGAGAATATGTAAAAATTGTTCGTTTCCGTATTTTATTCTCCGTATGACTTAAGGCCAGTTCACAGTCGGCACGAAAGTGAACGTGAATTTCTGACGTCCGACAATTTTTCGCGCTGCGAATTCGCATAAGTATAATAACACATTTTTAAATCCGGCGAATTTCGCAACGAATATTTCTTGACGTCCAATTTGCTTCGCATTCGCCTTCGCGTAATGAACTGACCTTTAGTCAACCTCCCTTACTTGAAGCCCGGTTCATACTTTGGCGTCAGGAAGCATTCACTGCGAAATTCGTCCGAGTTGAATTATGTTCAACTTTACGAATTCGCAGCGCCAATACTTGCCTTGATGTCACAAATGCGCGTTCGCTTTCGCGCCAAGAATGAGCCCAGCAGCCGTAATTCCACGGGCCTTTAGCACTTAGGCCTACTTTTAAAACCTTTCGTTGTAGCAACACGAACGAAACTGCCCAAGCAAACAGAAAATATAGTCTTTTCACATAATCTACAACTAAGTAAAGATTATTAGTTGACTGTCTAAAATTGTTATCCCGTAATATTTTACAGTTTCACCCTGAACAAAATAGATAGTTTTTTTCCTAATTGATACTATTTTTTACTAAAAATAGTGCCTACATTATTAAAAACAGTTATTCACTTTTCAGTGGACATCGAACAAAGATCCGCGCGCTTTAAGTTATTTCGAATTTACAACATTAATTATTCCATCACAAAAATAAATCAGGCGTATCTTGTGTATGTTATGAGGGCAAATCAACCCGATTTGAATGCATATTATAGGAGGCATGGGAAATGTCCAAAAACGTGGAAAAAAGTAGCCTTTCTGTTGAAATAAAGCAAACAAATTGAAAAAAAGAGAACCTGTCGAAGAGCACGGTAGAGGAACTGTTTAATACAGGTTTAGATACGACAATCAGGCTTACGTGTCCATTTGATAAAAGGGTTACTGAAAGCGTCTAGGGGATAAAAGGGAAGACTACTGCATATAGACCTATGGAGGTCTGGTAATTCATGTCACCTTTCAAACATATCCTCGCTATAGCCAGGGAAATCTTACTCTCTACGTCGTCGTAAGACTACCCTGGCTAATATTTTAACGCTCGTCGTCAGTCAATCACATTGTCTGCGTAGACTCTGTGGCGTTTCCTACGCACTAAATATTCATGTTTCTTGATCTACGATGCACATATGACATCTTTTGCGTCTCTGTGCCTTTATTCCACAAGAGTCTTTTTTCGGGTGATTTTTTATGGTTTCATCAGACACCCTCACAAATGGAATTTTGTCCAGATCATAACCACACGGTTTCGCTGTGTGGTTATGATCTGGAATATTGGTTTCGGGAATAAACCAAGCCCTTGGAGAATACGGAGCTCCTACAGCAGGAACTAAAGGAAGACCTGAAGGTCAGGCTGAATGCCATCAAAAGCCATCATATACTAGCCAATAAATTAAAGAAAAGTCAAAAGAGAAAGAAACTGGAAAGTGAAACTGGGCATGCTGGAACATCTTTTCCCTCCCTGATTGGCCACTGCCTAACACAAACGATAACTGGCAAAATCTTGATATACGTACATGCACTAAATGTCGCAATCATCATGTAGGGAAAGCCAGATCTGCAGTTTGCCAACAGCAACCCTCAGTACTTATAGCCTGGGTCAAGGTGTTCGTCATTATTCGTCCGTTCGCGGTAAACGATTGGCGGATTGGTGTAAACAGCGACCTCATGTGGCCACTCTTCTTATGCACATCATTTGGATCCAGACGAACGCCTTGGTCCAATCGTCCGCGAAAGCTTATGTTTTTTTTATATTTTGCTCTAGATTTGCAGCGCAGGACCTCGTATGCCAATACAGATAAGTGTTGGCGGGGCTAATATGTGGAGTGCCCAATCACACCTTGGTAAATCCCAACGTCATCAAATCATTTGCAGCTATTCGCCTTTGGCGGACGTGTCAGAAACCACATTTTTGGTGCATGCCATGTGTATGTATCATGTACAGTACACATGTCACACGTTTTCGCTATATGAACTTTCACCGCTATGCAAGTTTCCACGCAACGATTGACCAATAAAAAAAACAAACTTTAAAGGTCAGCTTAGGCTATTAGCATAATGAGCATCACCCCCAAAACCTCACATGGATGATTGGACCAAGGCGTTCGTCTGGAAATGATTTGCATAAAATAGTGGCCGCATCGCTGTTCGCGCTGTATTTAAATGCATTGCACAGCTAGGACATGCCGGCGATCGTTTACCGTATACGGACGAATCAGTGACAAACGCCTTGACCAAAGCTACATTAGTCATGGAATACAAAAATAGAGTAACAATTTAATTATTTGCTTTATTGTGTTGGGAGTCTAGAGATGGTACTTCCTTCCGGTAGAGGCTTATGGCTCCTTAGATCATCAGACACAAGTTTATAGAAGAATTGCATAGTGGGAAACTTGGTGGCCACCTTGGCCTGAAGAAGACGTTGGCCCGTGTAAAACAAGGATACTTCTGGTCAGGCATGAGTGCCGATGTAAGGTCAGGCGTGCGCCAGTGTAACCAGTGTGAGAGGAAGTAGCCGCCCCCTCAAAAACGGAGGGCGCCCTTGCAGCAGTATAATGTTAGGGGAACCATGGACAGGGTAGCCATGGATCTGGTTGGCCCCCTACCGAAAACAGAGGATGGGATGCAGTTGATTTTTTTAGTAGGAGAGTACACTACAAGATGGATGGAGGCATATGCGCTTCAAGATGCGAATGCTGAGACAGTCGCCGCTAAAGTTGTTAGCTAGTTTGTGTGTCGATTCGGAGTGCCGAGAGAGGTCCGTACGGACCAAGGGACCAATTTCAGATCTGAACTTTTCGGAGAGATGTGTCGGGTCCTCGGCATTAGTAAAAAAACAACAAGGACTACGGCGTATCACCCCAAGTCGGATGGTCTCATAGAGAGTTTCAATAACAATGAACAAACCCTCGTAACAATGGTATCCATGATGATTGACCCGCACAAAGGTCAGCGCGGTTGGAACATGTGCCTCCCATTTGCAACTAGTGCGTAAAAAATACGCCGCGGGAGAGTTTAGGGGAATCCCCGAATATAATAATGCTGGGTTGAGAAGTTACTCTACCATTGGAATCCTGCACCAAGTGATGACGAAGCAGTACAGAAAGACTATGCGCAAAATCTGAAGTGGGAGGGGCCGTATCTGGTGCTAAAGAAACTGTTGGATGTGGTGGTTCGCATTAAAAAATCAAAGGGTGCCAAGCCACGTGTAGTACATGTCGACAGGCTGAAACATTACCAAGGTAGTCCAATCGATCCATGGAGTACGTGTACTCCCAGTAGGGCTCCCTCTCATGACACCGAGATCAGAGCATGCGCTGAGAACGTACAAGGCCAACTGGAGGAGTTGGAACCTTCAGATGAAGATGGTTCAGAAGACAATCTCCTGGTACCCTTGGATGATATTGGGTGGAGAACATTCGATGCACATGGAGGGGACAGTCTTTTTGAAACCTCCAATGATGAGGACAAGACCAGTTGTCTTGAGCCCTTGCAGGATATGGGCTCTAGAATGGCGCCCCAACAAAGACGAAGACGTACAAGTGTGACACCGATTTCAGAGGTTGAAGGGGTTGCTCCGGCACCTGAGAATAAACCGCAGACCGGTGACGTTTCTATACTGCGGCCAGTGCTGGTTTCGTGTGAAGCGCAGAGACCACTTGCACAGACACCACAAGATGGAGCACCCTGCAAAGCTGTCTGAGGTTTCAGCAATAAATATGGAGCCGGAAAGAAGAGGGCTCCCCACTGCAGTGGCTGGCACCAAACACCCCCAGAAGGATGTACGTCTGGTCAAAATGTCTACAGATCCCCAAGCGCCACTAAAGGTTGTCAGGAGGCCAATGATTTTTGTCCACAGAGGGCTGCCCCCTGTCTGGAGAAGATACCAGAGGAGCCCCAAGAAAAAAATGCACATGCCACAGAAGAAGCCGAAATGGCAAGGCAAGGCCCCAGCTCCTCCAGAGCCAGCAGGTGATACCCGGACCAAGGCAGCGGCCTAAATCAAGGGAGCAGCCCGCCGAGAAGACTCGGTTTGAGCTTCAGAGTCCGAAGATACCCAAACTGGCCACCCTTGTGGAGCACACAGAGACGATAATCTACGTGGACAACGTAATCATCTCCAGGGAATCTCGCCAACGGACATTCTACCATGACGTACTCGTGCAGTGCAGCCATGCACTCCCTCGGCATGGATTCATTACCAGGAAGAACTAGGACATCTCAGGAGATGAACTTTATTTGTGTCTTGAAGATAAAGACTTTTATTTTTTAATATGTATATTATGTACCGAACAGTTCGAGAAGAATTTTATTTAATTTTGAGACGTAAAGGCCAAAAATCGTGCTTGAAAAGTCATTGTTTTGATAAGGTAATAATGAAAGATTTTATAACCTATAACAAACGTTTGAAGTGTTTGTGTATTACTTTTGTTCTTCATGTTTTCTCTTTCTGGTTTTCAAATTTTAAGTATGTAATAAGACATTCTGCCACGTTTAATATGTAAGTGTCAGCTTATCTAAGAGGGCATTTATGCCTGTCAGGAGGCTGTGTAACGCGACAGAGGGCGATTTTGCATGAAGCGCTGTGGCTAAAATGTGCGCATAATACATTTAGTGCATAGTAGTGGGCTAGGCGAGCACAGCGCTTAGGCTCTGCCTTACGCATTCGCCACTGGGCAGGGTGGGTCACTGCTCGGTGACGTGCAGCACATGCGCGCAGGCGCCTAAGGTCCAGCAGCCGGCTCGGTATGCTATATAAGGCCGCAGAAAGGCGAGATTCGAGAGGACCTGATTTCTAGTTCGCTAACGTCGGCACTTGCGGGAGTGTGGTAAGGCAATATACCTCATGTATTTAGGTGGTAGCTGGGCTGTTGGCCGGTATTGTGATGAGTCGGTTACAGTACCTCGAGTTGGTGCCGGGTTGCTGCGTGATAAAGTGTCCCTTTTTGGGGCGTGGTCATTGTGACCTTGGTTCCGCAAGTAGGGGCTGGTGGTGCATGGCTTCCAATCTGACATGAACTGTACGTTCGACCTTTTCCCGTGTGTGTACTCTCTGATGGGTGCAGACCAGTAAATCGGTCCGAAATTGCCTGCGTCGGCCAAATCACGATTTGCATGCCCTCAAAATCTTCGGTATTTGAGCATGCTGTGGGCCATGAACTTGAGGGTTTGTTAAAAATATGGATGGAAACCGTGCACAGGACTTGGAGCTTGCAGTTCTGTGTAATTTTGATGTAATTTGGACCGTAAAAGCGCTCTACTTTGCAATGGAGTGTAGGCATCGTTTTTCAAAATGGCGATGGGCTTCAGGACTATTTTCTGGGGTGATCGTCTTCAGATGGAAATTTCTCCTAAAAGTCATCAGTTGACCCCCCGTAAATTGAACAGAAATTGAAAGATGATGAAATAAGCTTTAATTTGAGGTGTGTCTCGAACACCTTGGAGAGTTGTGAGTATTTTTCCCGAATTTTTGAAGTGGGAGCATTTACCATTGGGGTCTATGGAAGTTTATTTACTGGTCTGCTACCTGTAGTTTCAAAATGGCGCCTTCCACCGTTTGTTGTCAAAATGTTTGCGGAGTGGTTTTTTTTCAGGGGGGCGGAACCTGGGGGGGGGGGGCAGCGTTTCAAAAGGGGTCACCAATGGCGGTTCCGCAACAAATGCGCCCAAAATCTGAATAGGGCCGATGGGCCGTCCTCCAATCACAGCAATTTCGAGCGAACAAGGGGGGGGGGGGGTAATTTGGGGTCGGAAGGAGCAAAAACTCAATTTACGCCCGTTGGGGGCGCCCTACAGTAAGGTAGCCGCAAACAGAGGGCTTGTTTTCAGGCCAGAAATGGCAGTCAGAGATTTTTTTTCTCGCAATTTTTTGATGAAATATGAGTCATCCATCCTTCCTCGTGCCGTACAAGTGGTTTTGAGAAATTTTTCAAAACCTCGCTTCTCTATATGGTGCAGACCAGTAAATCGGTCCGAAATTGCCTGCGTCGGCCAAATCACGATTTGCATGCCCTCAAAATCTTCGGTATTTGAGCATGCTGTGGGCCATGAACTTGAGGGTTTTTAAAAATATGGATGGAAACCGTGCACAGGACTTGGAGCTTGCAGTTCTGTGTAATTTTGATGTAATTTGGACCCTAAAAGCGCTCTACTTTGCAATGGAGTGTAGGCATCGTTTTTCAAAATGGCGATGGGCTTCAGGACTATTTTCAGGGGTGATCGTCTTCAGATGGAAATTTCTCCTAAAAGTCATCAGTTGACCCCCCGTAAATTGAACAGAAATTGAAAGATGATGAAATAAGCTTTAATTTGAGGTGTGTCTCGAACACCTTGGAGAGTTGTGAGTATTTTTCCCGAATTTTTGAAGTGGGAGCATTTACCATTGGGGTCTATGGAAGTTTATTTACTGGTCTGCTACCTGATGTTGTTGGAGGTCAACTCAAGTCGGAAATGCAATGCTACAACTGCCGTGTCCCTTCATGTGTTCGGCCAATGCTGTCTCAGCTTGAAAGTTCACCTTGTACATATATCACAGTGATACCACTGATTTACTCAAGGACTTGTGGGAGAGTTTGAAGTGCCAGCATGAGTAATTGATTCCTCCTGTGCTGAGTAAGTAACACGTGTAAGATGCGTGGGATGTGGTGCTTTACATGTAGATTGGGATTTTTGAGAATTTTTTGATGAGTCTTTGCCTGTGACCTACTTTCTTGAACTGTATGACACGTTTTGCTACAGAATTTGATATGTAGCAAAACAGGAAATCTTCTCTTTGCTGTGTGGACCCGTCCAAAGGTGTTCTGCTAAATGGCCCTGGTGTATGAATTGTTCTGGGCACAAAGGGCAAGGAAATTTCCTTTGTGATACCGCCAGTGTGCTTGTTTTTGGCGACGTACCAATGGGTGGGTCGATGCTGTTTGGTGAGCTACGCAAACGTCCCTGCTCCCTTGGGCTAGCATTGTGCTGACAATGCGAACAATGTTATCATACCTTGTTAATTACTTTAGATAGTAATTAGTAGTTTGGTATGTGATTTGATTGTAGATTTTGGCACGTTGTGTTGTACGTCACACAGTCGGAAAGACAGCTTTAAATTGTCCGTCTTAGACAATTCTTGGTGTTTCGAGTAAAGGTAGCAGCAATCAGTAACAAGTGAGTCTGAGCACTTCTTACTTGAGACAAGTTCCTCAGGTTGAATGTGGAAGAGAAAGTCATGTGGTTACGGGAAAATAAACGTTGCAACAAGTGTGGGAAGAGGCATGGGAAAGACTGACAATTTCCAAAAAAGTGCCAAAAGTGTGAAAGTGATCACCGGACCAGTTTTCATAAGGTACATGTAACTACAACGTTGACCAGCGAAAGGAAAGGTGCAGCACTCGGCACAGGAGTAGCCACTAGATCGATGAAACTTGACCATCACCGTGATGTCCTCATGAAGGCCGTATGGACTCTGTATGGACCAGGTAGAAAGATGGATGCATATCGTGTCACGAAATCTTTACATGTGTTTTGTGATGTGATTTACAGGTGTTTTGTGAAGCAATTTGCTCACATGAACAAGGGCTATGTAAAAGAAGGCATTATATGCCGCGCGAAGAGGTTTTTCTTTCCGGATGGAATCAGCAATATGGGACAATGGGAACTTTACATTTGAGCTGGACGATTTTCAAGGAAATCCTGTTAACAGTAGTGATACTCTCGGTGGCTTGTATGACTCTACTGGGCTGGGTCTCCTGCGGATTAATCAGTGAGCGCCATATCAAAGGAGATGCATGACAAAGATAAAATAGTCGGAGATTCAGACATATTTCACATTTTATCAAGCATCCTGGATGTCTGTAGTTCTGTAAAATCATTTCATAAATTATAGCGTATCATATCAGACGTCTTCAAATCCGACAGAAAAGAAGACGAAGTGCATGACAATACCTTCTCGAGGAAGGAAGCCCAGTTTTTTCTCGCTGAATTTTCAGCTGTCTCTTTCGTTTGCGGTGAGTTAATGAGCTCAAGAAAATCAAGAACAACACGCAACTTACGCAGTGACTGGCGATTGTGTAGCGTAGCGCCCCTGTTTTGTTTCGGTCAAATTAGAATCAATAATATTTTTTTATTCTTCAAAAATCGCTTTGCCAACCTAATGCAGACTTCTTTCAATGTAATGACACTTTTTTGGTAATTTTGAACAGTCTCTTTGGGTAGAAATAAATATTATTCCACGAGGTTTACGGGCCGGTTGGTGCCGTGTAGCGCTTTGATACACAGCTAGCTGTACTCTCCATTTGGTCATGCACACGCACGTGCGGAAGGACGCCACTACGCATGCGCACTGGACCTATTGTTTAATTCGCAAGGTTCGGTTGCACACGAAGGTTTCGCAAGCATTCCATGAGAAAACTTCCGCTAGCGTAATTTTTGTCGCAGGTCCGGACCTCCACCAAAATATCTCAATGTTTGAGAGAAATTCGCAAGGGAAGCTGGTCACTATCAAGCATTGGTTTCCCTTCACACGATGGCCATTTTATAATATTTCTCAATCATTGAAAAAAATCTCTCAAACGTTGCGAGTTTTTTGGCGTCGTGTGAAAAGGGCTTATCCTGCATGGAAAACTATTTTCAGAAGTATATTCAAGGAAGAACTGACAGAAAATCCTCCTCATCTATGACGGACATTGTTTGAAAAGAGTTTAACATTTAGTTTAACTTTTTTAATGGAGATTCCGTATATGGGATCAGAAACTTCATTTTGATTGTGACTTTTTACACTATATAACCCCAACAGTCCTGATCCGGTTTAAATGCGATTTTGCAAACCCCCTAGGTTAAGAAAGATTTTTTACCCCTGTAACATGGATTCTTCAACTTTTTTTTAAGAGATACGGTACTTTCCTGAAGGAATTAAAGACCATTGATAACATGTACATGTATTTGAGAAATTTCATGTAAACTTTTAGTGCTGTCCCGTAAAATCTGAAAATTTCACAAACATAATTTTTAAAAAGAGTTTAACATTTAGCATCAACGAGCAGATTTCTTTGAATAATAGGACTAAGATTTTAATATAATTTTGCAAAATATAAATTTGAAATGGTGTGATAAGTTCTCAGCCTTTCATTTGGGGGAAATATGATATTTTCACAAATATTATTATGTAAAGAGTTAAACATTTAGCATCAACGTGCAGAGTTCTTTAAATATAGCACTGAGACTTAAATATATTTTTACAAAATACAAGTTTGGAATGGTCTGATAAGTTCTCAGCTATTCTGAATTCATTAAGGGGAAATATGAATAAACTGTACAAAATACTAACCAACTAAGCTAAAAACGGAAAACACTTTTGCCTTTAAATATCATGCCGAATAGCATAATACTCAAACCCGTGCCCAAAAATGAGTCAAACAAATCCTAAAAATATTCTGCAGTGCTTACCCCTTTTACTTAATCCACAAATGTCATAAAAGGTTTCCCAATTAATGGAAAGACCTACATGTATAGTTTCTAGGTTGTTTGTTCGTTCCGCACTAATTACATCGAACAGCTACAAAAGGGAAGGCCATTCCATTCCAAATCACCCACAGACATAGCTCACAGCTTTAGTTATTTTTTCCAACTAAATCACAAAGAATTACTATTTGTTTGAGATCGCTTTCGTGCATTTAACTAAAGGAAGAATATAATGAGGCGTCTGAGACGACCTGTCAACTGAGGGCGCTATACCACTTCAACGGTGCGGACCGGAGCCCCTGAAAAAGAGACTAAACAACCCATTCACGGGACGCTATTTTCCAGTTTCGGACATTTCCACTAGTCAGTCACATGTTTGGAGTTGTCTTAAAGGAAGTGTTCTAGTGTTGGAGAAATAAAACCAACTTTTCAACGAATATTATCACCTGTGTTTGTCAGTTGATTGTGTCCCGAAAACCCCCAAATCGACACGCTACAATGAGCTGAGCAAAGCAAAGCAATAAACAGTTCTTCCTAGGTCTAGTTATTGTTGTTTAGTTTGCTGTCGATGGCAGATTGAGAACATAGGGTCAAGTAAGCCACAAAGGATATGACTTTTAAAATCACAAATTAGGGACAGATAAAGTTACATTTTGTGGGCCAGCGCTCTAACAAGGGATTGTTATAGTCTACTCTGCCCCTACCAGAACTCAATATTGGCAAATAATGAAAAATATATAATCCTGGAAATGCCGTCTGTTAATAATATTCATTAAGGCAATTCTCTTTTATTTTATTTGAAAAGAACATGGACTCATCCTCGTAGAGGTGGTTGTGGCATAGTTGTGGGTTTTGTTGACGGGAGGGAATCCGAGGTCTGTCTTAAAGCCCACACAAACAATGGACTTGAAAGACAAAATCGAGTGTTCAAGCACAAATACCTGGCGGAAAGGACCGGCCAGTCCTTGTCTACAATGCTGAGCACGCTCATCATGGAGTACCTGCCAAACCAGATGAGACAGTATGTACAGCTTCACAACCCATCAAAATGTTTCTATTGCACTTGATTTCTTATAGCAAATCAAACCCATTATGAATCACTTTACTTGAGCATTTCTTCTTGTTATTCATGATTACGTATGACCAACCAGTTATAAACGATATGGTCTTTACTCTTCCTTCATTTTTATGTAAAGATTTAGTGAGCTGATTTAAATGCACTGCAGCATGATGGTTTCACAATAAGACAAACCTTGGCATCCAGAAAAACTCAGAGTGCTATTTTCATATTGATAACTGTAAATGTACATTTGAACATTCATAGGTACATGCTGAGCAATGTCAAGCCAAGCACAGAGTACGGGAGGAAATACCAACAAGAAATCCCTGTCTACCTGCACAATAGACCACCAGACTTTGTTCGTCATTGTCTAAGTCGAATGACATCTGCACAATCCCCGTCTCAGCACTGTGTTAGAAGGCTTGCACAAGAGACTTTTCAGGTAAAGGTTTTTAGCAATAGTTGTCTATGTAACAGATTGTATTACCTCAAAAGTGACCGCAAATCATCAAAGCTTATAATCAGATGATTTTTTTGTTTAAATTTTAAACTCATGCACATTTGCAAACACATTTGTTTTTCCCACATATACATTGACCCTTTTCTTTCAACCCGGAAGTCATCACCATTCAAAGATGATTCAAATTAAACTTTCACTTCAATTCACTTTGCCGTCAGTAATTATTTTTGCAGTAGAAATTAATTTTGATAATTGTTTTGCCCTACACCCTGCTGCTTGGCGATTTATTCACTGTTACAAATATAGCTGCAAGAACATTTAATAAACATACATGCACTCAAAATTGTATTGATACTCAATGATTGGTATCAATTTTACAACTTTATCCGATTATACAGGTCAAGAGTGAGACGTTGTGTGGGCTGTATACATATGAAGTGATCTTTCCCAGCAATGAGGATTCACCAAGCTGCACCTGCATGGACTGGATGCGCTCGCGTCTACCTTGCACACTGCTGATATATCTTGGGAAACTTTTTCCAAGACATATCTTCAGAGCCACTTCGTAAAGCTGTTGTGTTGATGTTTATTTCATCAAATACTTACAAGTTTTATTTATGTATTATGATTTTGAGAGGTAGGGCACTTTAATACAAGCTTACTATTTAGGATGGTTATTGTATACGTCTGGCTGTCATGTAATAATTTCACAAAGAGAATAACAGACAAATTGATTGAGAGCGAGAGAGAGAGAGAGATACTACCAATCTTTGATCCTTGATTACAGCTACATATACCCCCCAAAATTATCTCACTTTAACGTTTAGCAAAAGTTACATTTGAAATAGAATATACACAAAATTATTCTGTTTCAGTACAAAGACCGATAATGGAAACTGAAAATGGAAAGCTGGATTTCAAGCATGACAGCGTAACTGAAACAAAAATACACAGAAAACACTATGAATCTGTTTAGCATGAATACTTTTGAGAGGTCTGAGGGGCAGTTCAATGCAAGTTTTTTTTTCCTGAACCACCACAAGGACACATTTGTTCTTCAATTGTTAAGGCAGTCTGTTTGACAATGTCAGGGTAATTATATAATGTACAGAAAATGTAGCAGAAAGACTACCAAGAAATGAAATTGGTGCAATCGCAAAAAGGCACTACCGGTAGGTAAAGTTCAACAAGGTAAGGGGAAATATGTCATATTCACATTACATAAGTCTGTCATTTCCTTTATCTTTTCAGGGAAATCCAAGTCTATTCCACTGGTCCATGGTTTCCTCAATTACGAAGAAGCGATCAACCGTCTTCTATACACTGATCCAGCAAATATCTTCAAACGAATTCCAACTGGCACGAAATGTGACGAAGCATTTGTTGTTGAGAATGTATGGAACGCCGAAAGGAAAACACAGACATTACATTCGCGATATCCAGATGACTGTGGGCAATGGAATAGAGGCACTTGCCCAACGTCAACCTACCAGTTATCACCCGTGAAGCGGTTGGTGTTCCTACAAGATGGCACATACAAGATTTACCAGACAGTTGATGGTGTAAGGTGCCTTTGCCCAATATAACCCCAGCCTGGCAGTGAAGATGTGGTAAAAATCTGAAGGTACTACACCACCTCGTCCATTAAAAGAGATTACAAACGCCGAATTACAACCATAATTACGGGACAACAACGTCAAGAAAGGGCATTGGTGGAGTATGTAGGGCAACCGCCAACCATTCGGCTCTGCCACGGAAATGCAGACCCTGTTTCTGGTAGCAAATACTTTCGCACAGAGCCAGAAGTACTTGATAAGATTAAGGAAGACGTGACATTTGGGAAGCCATCACACGTGTACGGAGAGGCAAAAAGACGTGCTGTCTCAGCAAGGTTCGCACCTCGAAACAGAAAACAGGTAGAGAACATCCGGTACAGAGAGAAGAAAAGGTGAGGAGAAATTGGGAGCAGTAATTTTGCAGAAAGCATTCTCAACATTGAGAACGACATCCAGGATTCACAGTTTGTGAGATATGTAATCCGCGGGCCAGGGAAAATCCCTTCAATTATATTATACACAGATACCCAGATAGACTGCATGGAACGCTGCTGCTTCAGTTCCAACTGTGTTGAAGAGAGCAGCATTCTGGGGGTGGACAAAACCTTCAGCTTGGGCCCACTACACGTCACCATACTGACTTACAAAAACATTGCCGCGGTGAGAAGAAAAACGGGAGATCCACCAATATTTCTGGGACCAATGTACCATCATGGGCAGTCTACACGCATGGAGTATAACCACTTCTTTTATCATATCCGAGCAAGAGTACAAGGAACATCGACACCCTTCATCGGAAGCGACGATGAGAAAGGTCTGTGGCGTGCAGTCGAAGATGCATGGCCAAACTCAAATCGTCTTTTCTGCACCGAGCACTTGAAAAAGAACTGCAGTGAAAGACTAACCAGAAAGGAAGGGCTGAGTGACAAGAAGAAGAAAAAAGTAAGAAAGTCATATTTGGAAAGGAAGGATTAGTAAGTGCCAAATCTCCCGCTGTATTCAACACTCAACTTTCTTATCATTAGAAAGATGATCCGAGGACTGAAGCAGTTTTCTACATACTTTGAGTCCATTGTGCTTCCAAAGATAAAGGTAAATTTCACTAGTACCAACCATGTATTTATCCCAAAACACACTGATGGAGGTACAGGCTGGTCAAACAACAATGCAGAGAGTATGAACCGTGTGCTGAAGACCATCTCAAGTTGGACAACTTTGCCACTATCTACACTGATCAAGAAACTCGAAGACAAAGTCAAAGATCAAGAAACAGAGATCGAACGTGCCATTTTCGACACCGGCGATCTGAAACTTGCCAACCGCTTCAGAAGATTTGAGGTTCCCCGCAATAAATGGTTGCAAATAACACACGACCAAAGGAGAAGGCACATGAAGGGATTCTACAAGAAGGTGAACATGAAAAAAAAAATACAAGCGTATGCTCAAATCCTGCTAAAACAGCTATGAGGATGCTAAGCCATGGCGGCAAAAAGCAAGGGATTTTGTTTAGCTGTTGCACCAAACACACTTCAATTTATCACGGGCCTACCCTTTGTGAAGTCACTGGTGTTAATTGGCCCGTAAACAAACCAAAATGATTTAGAAAATAGGAATAAAACCAATTTTTAGGCAGCAACAAAGTAGGCAAAAGCTGCAGGGATGCATGTCAGACTTAAACAAGGACATTATTAATTATAAATTGGATAATTCAAGTTGGTGTTGATGAATAAAAAATATGACATTGAACAACAATAATAAATTAATCACCAAACGGATACAGAGGTATTATGGAAAGAGTTTAAAATATACATACGTTGTGCACTAAATCAGGAAAGATCTTGACAGTGTACCTAACATGATTGGGAAAATTGTTTTGTTTCAATCGTATAGACTTCAAGAATCATGAATGGGAAAATTTCATTTTGGAAGATGCTTATAATCTGTGCAAATTGTTTTTTTTTTCTCAAAGGTTCAGTACATTGTAGCTAGCTGTAGGCTACCGTTGTAACGTCTCATTTCTTTGAAGGCTAGCTTCTACTCAATTGTTTTGCTGTCGAAATGTATTCGCTTGCGCGTTTTTAACTCTCGCGAAAGTATGGATGTGATGGTCATCTGATTTGTGCCCTTCTGCCTGCACACCAACGTACAGGATTGGGCACCTATACGGACATATTCGACACGGGTGTTGTCCGCGGGATATCATCAGGAAATTTGCTATGATGTCCGATCCAATTTTTTTTAACTGTTTCCTGTGTCCACTCACTATCCATTGGAGAACTATTTCTAATTTCTGCATTTATATAAAGGTTTTGTGTTAAAACAGCTTAACACTTTTTTGTTGTATTCTGATCACATATTTGAACGGTATCCGGGTAGTACACATATAAAAATCTCTTTTAATTTAAACCACTTTTGGTCTGTATTTGAAGTGTGGTTTTTTGAAGCAGATCAACAAGTTTGTAGAGTACCTTGTATTTCTGGGTCATTTTCCACTGAGTCTTTGTGGGTCAGATATTTGTTTATGGACACAAGTTAATTGTGACGAGTATACTTGGCTATGGCATATCTTTGAGCTTTATTATTGGTACACAAGTCGATGTGCAGTACTTACTGGAAATACATGTGTGACCCCTCACCCCCCCCCCCCAATTTTATATCAAATTCACACTGAACTCGGAGACCACAAATTTTGATGAAAAAAAACCCCCGGAATTCCGTTTAAAAATGGAAAATTCTCATGCCTGACTAT
Source organism: Patiria pectinifera (assembly GCA_029964075.1). NCBI lineage: Eukaryota > Metazoa > Echinodermata > Asteroidea > Valvatida > Asterinidae > Patiria > Patiria pectinifera. The sequence continues at coordinate 4,253,088 of CM057132.1, forward strand.
TAGAGATAGGTTTAGACAGATTGTTGCCAGCATCTTTTGTAGTTGGTAGATAACCACCTGATTTTCCTATCTGTAGTTTTAGGTGTATTTATGTAATCCCATTGTGAGACACATGTCTGGCATTTTGTGTATGCAGTCTGCAATGAGACTGTTTATGATTACAATTCTTATTCTTGCTCCATATTCATGTGTGTTTCACGCTATTTAGTACTATTAATGGCGGGTGTTGCTCCTTTATGAGTATGGCTGTTAGGCTCATCAGTTTTCAACATTTCAATTCCTGTATGTGGATGTGCAGTTGGTAATGCATAACCAGATCATGTGTTCTCAGGTGTGTCAGACATGTTGTATGAAACTTGTTTCCACTTTAGTTAGCATATCTTGGCATGCACTGTTGAGAAAATATTTGTCAGTATTACTTAGTGTATTGTCATCAGCAACTTGTTTTGTGTTCTCCATTGTACCTATCCTTAACATTGAGTATAAACCTCTTTTTTTTTTGTCTACCAAGTTGGATCAAATTGTTGGAATATGCATGTAGCTGCAACTTCTATCTTTAATAAGATCCATGATAATGTGAATTTGATTTCATTACTGTTTTTATGTAAACATAGTGAGTTTACAAGTGTTGCGTGTAAGTAACCATGTTCAGAGTGTACTTATAGAGTGTATGGTTAAGGATGCTCTGTATTATACAGACAAGTGATTCCCATCGTGTATATTAATGTCTTCAACCCTGGTTGATCTCATTGTGTTACAATGTATTAATTTTGGCATGGAGATTGGTTGGTCGGCTATTGTGCTTGTTAATACCTGTCTATAGATATCTTGACATGTGGAAGATTTCAAGACAGGTTTTGTATTGGAATGTGATCCTTTACATGATTTTCAGCTGATTTGGAAAAGGTGCTTATGGAATATCCATGTACTGTATGTCAGTTTCTAGTTGAAGACCTTCCTGATAGGTTTAATGTCTGGTTAGTGTACTTTCAGTGGGTATATTTACATTTTGCCTTATCTGTCAAGGGTTGCTACATGTCTACAAATCGTATGCAGTATTAACTTAATTAATGTTTATTACCTTGGTGTAAATATTCCCCATTTGTTGAGGCTAAACTGATACATTTATTTACTGTAATCTGTTTATTCATTGTTAAAGGAAAAAAATGTGACTGAACAAAGAATACACATGGCACAGAAAAATGAAGAAGCCATTGTGGTAAAAAAAATATAAATCGGTGTCATGTCCATATCCATTGTCTATGACGTCCTATAGGGCCGCGGCCTTTATTCCATCTTTTAAGTGTTTATTCTATCTATAAACAGAACTTGATCCTCGCAGATCCTCCTCACAGATCCTCAAACAATGCCTGATTTACGCCTCACCTACTACTTACTTCTATTTTATATATGATTTTGCATCTAATTTTATTCAAATATGCACTGATTTAATTTCTTTTTTTTTTCACCTAAAATGAAATATTATAAACCATAGTGTATTATTACATTTTTGGATTTTCTTTTGTTACCGTAATTGTTATGCACCTATTGAGTCAGGTTCCCCAACGCAACCGGTCTGGCGCACAGTGTACATGTACATGCTGAGGAGGTGATCCTACCACTTGAGAATGACATGGTCCAGCTGCCCCTAGACGGATGGGGGAAAGGAACTTTTCAGGCAATAATTCCTGCACAGCATGGGGAGACTAAGAAGCAGACAACAGTGACAGCAGCCCGTGGGTCCGTTGAACTCGCTCCAGAGAGCAAAATATCCATCTTTGGGGGCAGAGAGGAGGCAACCAGTTGGTCGGTACTAGCTGATGAGTTTGTGACGGCCATCAAGCATGCTTTTGACCGCTATGCCATAATACCACACAAACACAGTCATTTTCTGCCAGCTCCTAGGCCACCATCCTTTGAAGTCAACCCAAAGCACTATGCACAACCCCCTGTAATCCTGCAATGTCCAGCTACCCTGGCCCCAGATGGGCGCCTCCATCACAAGTGATGCTGTGCAACACCCCCTAGAACGCCCCACACCCAGCCCATCAACCTGGAGGAATGCCAACCCAGCCTGGATCAGCCGAACGGAAAACGGGAACCCTCGGCTGCAAGGAGCCTGGCAGTCAGAGGGCACAGTTGCGGCTCAGCACCCCCTGCGGAAGCCTTCTTTAGAAGGGCTGTAGCAGATTCCTTAAAGGTGGAAGTTTTCTTCGATCAGTGTAGAGTGTCTTGTCTTCTGGACACGAGCGTTCCAGAGCATTTCCAGCTACCGGTATACATGTATATTGTCTGCCGATGGGTCGAACATCCCCTATCTGGGTTTCTTTCAAACTGACATCACAGCGCTAGAAGTACAGATCCTGTCACGAAGAAGGAGCGGACGAAGGAAAAGAAGATTCGGGAGGAGAGGATGGAGAAAAGGAACTTTTCGAGGAGGTGGGAGAAGAGAAGCCGGGAGAGGAGGAAAGTGAGGAGGAACCGGGAGAGTCAAATGGCGAGGAGGAAACGAATATAAATAACAAGGTAAGGTACAATCCCAATAGTTGATTGGACGGAACTCTACGCTCACCAAAAATTGTGATAAGATGCGTGATGCAGAGATGCCAAGTTCCAGTGTTGTTGACTCGAGTCGTTGACTCGGACTGGAGTCCGACTCGAGTCGTCAATTTTTGTGACTTGCGACTTGAATTTACTTGGACAAAAAAGTGACTTGACTTGACTTGAACAAAAATGACTTGCGACTTGACTTGAACAAATACAACTTGTCGACATTGGCATCATTATCATGTATTTTATGGTATATGGTAACAAAAAAGGTGCCCAACAAAAGAGACACAGTCAGCCAGCAACGACCATCAAGTCACCCAGCTTGTGCCCAGTTATCGCTAAAGCACCAGAGACGCCAGAGCACCAGAGACGTCAAAGCACCAGAGACGTCAAAGCACTCTAGACTTAAAAGCACCAGAAACGTCACCCAGCAACGACCAGCTTGTGCCCGGCTGTCGCTAAAGCACCAGAGACGCCAGAGCACCAGAGACGTCAAAGCACCAGAGACGTCAAAGCACCAGAGACTTCAAAGCACCAGAGACGTCAGCCAGCAACCACCATCAAGTCACGCAGCTATTGCCCGGCTAGCGCAAGCCAGCTTCCGTCAAAGCAGAGACGTCAGCCAGCAACCACCATCAGCTTGTAGCAAAGGTACCCAACACAAGAAGAGAGGCAGCCAGCCAGCGACCACCATCCAGTCACCCAGCTTGTGCCCGGCTTCCGTCAAAGCCAGAGGCGTCGGCCAGCTTCCGTCAAGGCAGAGACGTCTGCCAGCAACCACCACGGAGGAGGCAACACCGATCCAGTAACCCAGCTTGTGCCCGGCTTCCGTCAAAGCCAGAGGCGTCGGCCAGCTTCCGTCAAAGCAGAGACGTCTGCCAGCAACCACCACAGAGGAGGCAACACCCATCCAGTCACCCAGCTTGTGCCCGGCTTCCGTCAAAGCCAGAGGCGTCGGCCAGCTTCCGTCAAAGCAGAGACATCTGCCAGCAACCACCACGGAGGAGGCAACACCGATCCAGTCACCCAGCTTGTGCCCGGCTTCCGTCAAAGCCAGAGGCGTCGGCCAGCTTCCGTCAAAGCAGAGACATCTGCCAGCAACCACCACGGAGGAGGCAACACCGATCCAGTCACCCAGCTTGTGCCCGGCTAAAGCGCCAGAGCACCAGAGATGTCAAAGCACCAGAGACGTCAAAGCACCAGAGATGTCAAAGCACCAGAGACGTCAGCCAGCTTCCGTCAAAGCAGAGACGTCAGCCAGCAACCACCGTCAGCTTGCACCAAAGGTGAACAACACAGGACACACAGTCAGCCAGCAACGACCATCAAGTCACTGGCTTCCGTCAAAACGCAAGAGACGTCAGCCAGACGACCCAGTAAGAAAAAAACTGAATTCTTCTCTGTCTCTGTTGAAGGATGCGAGTGTGCCTTGTTCCCTTAATAGGTGAGTTTTCTGGAAAATGTTCCTAACCCTTTCTCGAATTTTTAAAAAGCCGCCTGGAATTTTTGTGTGTTAAGTTATCCCCCGATTTTTCTTCCTCAAATTTAAGCATACTAAAAAAGAAGATTACCTAGGAATTGATAGAATGGTAGTGTAATATTCCGCCAATCAACATGTTTGGCTACTCTACTAACTGTTGTGTACTGTCATGACCCCTGACCCGCGTACAGAACTCTGTTACATTCACACACGCGGTGTATACATTTTCTCTCTGTACACATGTACGTGCATTGCTGTAGTTGTGTAGTGTGTACTGCAGTAGTGCTCTCCAGTGCCGAGCCAAGAAATCGAGAATAAACCAGGTTATCACAGTTCATTACAAATTGGCGACGAGGATAGTTGATTACCATGGCTGCCTTGATTGGTAAAATCGAGGAATTTCGCGAAGGAAAGGAGGAATGGTTGCAGTACGTCGAAAGATTGGGACATTATTTTGTCACTAACGATGTCACGACTGCAGCAAAGAAACAAGCCGTGCTTCTCACTGTGATTGGGCCCGACGCCTACAAGTTGCTTCGCAATCTCGTGGCCCCCACTAAACCTGGAGACAAATCCTATGACGAACTGGTAAAATGTATGACTCAACACCACAACCCAGTACCATCGGAAATCGTCGAACGATTCAAGTTCAACAGCAGATTTATAGGTGTACAGATTTATAGGTGTACAGTAAGGTAAACTATAGTTGGGACGGCTAAATTCAAATATCGGAGTGGCCCAACTATAGATGGGACTTTTTTATATTGCAGCTTTTGCCATCCCAACTATAGATGGGCATCATCCATAGATGGTTTCTCTGGTCCAAAGTAAAGTCAGGCATGTATAAGAGCTGTTGGAAATGATTTATAGGTGTACAGTAAAGTAAATTATAATTGGGACGGCTAAATTCAAATATCGGAGTGGCTCAACTACAGATGGGCCTTGTCCACATTGCTGCTTGTCCCATCCCAACTATAGATGGGCATCATCCATAGCTGGTTTTTCTGCTCCAAAGTAAAGTCAGGCGTGTATAACAGCTGTAGCAAATGTTAAGTATTTTCAGGTATTAATCACAGCTTTTGGGAAGCACTTAAAATACCACAACATTGTGAATTTAGTAGATGGTAAGATGGTCAGGCCCACAGACAGATGGGATTTTTTTGTACAGGTATTAGTCTGGTCATGTCCCAAGTTCAGTTAAGGGTGCAAAGGTGTCACAGCTGAGCTCACAGGTCTTTGGTGGCATAATTGTTCTTTCATGAAATGCAGTAGTTGCCTATGATTTTGGAGTTTTTATTTGGAATTACAGGGTAACTGATTCATTCATTTTCTAGACTGTTATAGAGCAGTTGAGACGTGGACAGCGGAAGTCATGGCGAATGTGTCTTCAGGATCATGCAGGCATCAACCAGCACCAACTGATGCTATCCAGACACAGCCCAAGTTTGCTCTTCCCACCAGATTTGGTAGGTTATAAAGACAACATTAGTAACAGTCACACAGTAAAGGATGAGGTAGCAACATACAGCTGCATCAGCTAACAACCAGCTAACAGTCAGTCATAATACTTCCAATGGGAATAATGAAGATTTACACTGAAATCACGATGTTAGATAAGGGATCTTAACCCATTTTTTCACACAATGCAATTCAACAAAACCCATGTACATGTAGTAGTGTGTAATAGGAAGTAAGTTCTGTAATACATGAGTCTCATTATTTGTATGTTTTGTCATCCTTGCAGTATGTAGAGCTTGCAAAGGAGATCGGTTCTCATCTGCAAGGTGTGGACAAGAACCTTGTATTTGAAGTGTTCACCCCAGAGGTAACATAAATTCTGTAACTCAGCGAATCACGGAGAGCATGAAATTCACATTTCGATGTTTAAAATCCATTCATAAATAACTAAGACAGTTTACGCATTCATATTGGTCTAGAGCCCGTCACGTGGCCGGTCTATTAAACGGATGATAAAGACATGGCTAGCTGGTCTTAAACGCTTTTCCAGTGTCACATGAAATTTGGACTCGTATGAAATCCGGTGCCTTTTAACGTTTCGCCTCGGGTAATTATCGCCCATCCAGACTCAAACCGGTCTAAAACAGAGTGTTATAATACCTCCCAAACACACTTTGATTCCCTTAATAATTATACTGTAAACTGTGTGCAATGTCAGTATCAGTGTTGCATGTGTGATGCATTACTAGTATGCAAGAAAGTCATGCATTGATTGTTAATAATATTTTGTTATTCATTGAAATGGGCTTAAAGGTTAATTGACCTGTCCTAGTACAATTGCGTTAGAATGGCATCAACGCAGCTTGTAAAATATTGGCCAATTACATGATATACAAATGGACGCGGAACGCGCAAAATCCAAGACAAACAAAACTTAGTGTACAAAAAATTCCATAGAGTTGTCTAAGGGGCATGGCTAGCTCACAAAAGGTGATAGGTCAATTCCAAGGCTGTTGACCAGTTTTGCACAGTTTTTTTCATGTGTCATCCAGTGAACATGCTTGACAACTTTTGAGGGTAATTCCTAAAGATATTTCATAAAGAAAGTATTTCATAGAGAAGCAATAAACACAATACGTGTTCTCATATTTCAGGTCTTCATGGCAGTCATCCAGTACCAAGAGAAAAAGAACAGACTGCAGGCTGAGGTAATGCTACTGGATCTGTCATCAGTACATCGGGGCCATGCTTCTTGCTAGTGCCGGAGACACAGTTTTTGTCTGTTGTATTGTTTGTTTTTTTGGTAGGAGCTAGTTTTCCCCACAATGTTCCCAACAAATAGAGCACAATGAAAATGTATGGTTTGAAATCCACTCCTTAAGCATCTTGGTAAGGCAATTATGTCACCAAGAATGACTAGCTTTTTAAGAGGGGTCTAGCCTCCTGTTACAGCTGCTAGCTGGTATAGAACTAGTCCTTGGTGGAGCCATCAGCTTCATTGCATTAATTGGCTTCAATTTACCCTGGTTTATCTCTTTAATGCTTGAGTTGAATCCAGCAAATTAATCCTCGAATTGAATCATCACGTTTGGGGTATTGATAGTGGATACCACGTGTATGTACATGCACAGTAACAAATTAAATGCGTGCGTGGTTCGGTATCATCAGACCCCTAAAATGACGAGGATATGTTTTGACGCACTGGCATTCAGTTTGCGTTGGACAACGCACCCGTGTTGCAAGCGTTACCTGCGTCATTTCTGGTGACTCGCGGATGTATATCACGCACGCATTGTTTTCTTAAGATTTTTTTTGTTTCTTTTTCAGTCATTTTTGCCAGTTGCATTTGTACATGTTTTTTGTTCCTGGAACTTTGGGCACTGAAATTAATCTGATTGCCTTTATTAACCTAGCATTCACTTAGACCACCATCCAGAGATGGGCGCCGAACAATAACATCATCATGACGTCATCGGGTGTCACATGACGTCACAATATAAGTGCATATTTTGAAGGCCCATATCTACAGAACTACAGGTCCTATTGGGTTGGAAGTAGGTATGTACCTAGACCAGGATGTGTTATACATGTACATGAAAATTGCATTGACGTCACAATGATGTCATCACATGACATGTGACGTCTTATTGAAGAGTGCATATTTTGAAGATCTATATGTACAGAAATACAGGTTAGATTGGGTTGAAAGTTGGTATATACCTAGACAGGGATGTGTTAAAGATGAAAATTGGAGTGACGTCACGTTGACGCTATCACATGACATGTAACGTCATATTGAAAGCGCATATGTCGGAACATAGCGCATAGCACTCACACAAATAGTACTAAACGCGCTGCACACGATCGCACTGTACACGACTACATTGTCAGATGACAAACAAAAATTAGTCTGTTACCAATTGAAAGAATGTGAGAAATATTTGTCATTGTGTTCTCGAGGTGCTTTCAAATTAACGTTTGAAAACAGTCCTGTTGCTGCGTATTTGAGTGCTATGTTCCGTTATGTTGAAGGCCAATATCTACAGAACTCCAGGTCTAATTGGGTTGAAACTTGGTATGTACCTTAACCGGAATGTGTTATAGATGAAAATTTATGTGACATCTTGACGAAGTCATCACGTGACGTCATATTAAAAACTGTATATTTCGGGAGGACAGTATCTACAGAACTACCAGTCTGATTGGGTTGAACTTGGTATGTGTTATAGATGAAACTTTAAGTGATGTAACGTACGGTGACCTCATCACGTGCCATGTGATGTCCCATTAAAAGTACATGTACATATTTTGAAGGCCTTTATCTACAGGACAACATGTCTGATTGGGTTTAAAGTTGGTACGTACCTACATGTAGATTAGGATATGTTATAAATGAAAATTGAGGTGAGCTCACGATGACGTTATTTAGTGTATGTGACGGCATATTAAAGGTGTATATTTGGAAGGACAATATCAACAGAACTGTATTGGTCCTGATCACTCTACTGCATGCCATATCAGTCTTACATGATATATAAATATACAATAACAAAATTACCGAAACAGCCGTATGTTTGTACACAAACATAATTAATTCTAGTTTTGATTTCTTTTGTTCGTTTAATATTAGTATTTGGTGCTAAAATATTACAGAAGCGGTCAGCTCTTGGGTGTTGCATCTGTAGCTATCGTTAGACAAGACTGAACACATTTGCAGCTGATTACTAACTCTACGGCAACTTTTCCTACTGCCAAAGTAAAACTATATTTAAACAACTTTGCCAAATAATGCCTTAAAGATGTACACTGGACCAGCGTTATAGCTACGGTGGGTGGCGCTGGGCGGGCCCGCCCAGCACGGGGGATTTCCGCCCACCACTCCGATGAAAAACACTGCTTCCGCCCACCACTTATTTCACATAAAAAACTGTTTTAAACGTAACTATTTGTGAAGAAAATAAGTACTTACATTCATATTTCCGTCTTTAATCGTGTTTTATTTGCAATTGTACAATATTCATGTTTTCAATTTGACAATAAATGATTATTTTTAAAGATTTGCCGAGTGTTGTTGTCTACATGGTTACGATTTACGAAAGCTGCCATATTGAATTTACCGATGTATACGTATAATACACAGAGATAGCAGCCCAGGCTCGTTCGATTACTGTTCTCATAAATGTTTAATTTTAATAGGGTAAAATAAAAAAATTGTAATTTTCCGAAAGAATTAAATCAAAATACTATAATATATATTTATTTCATCATTTATATTGTAAAATTTGTCCCATATTATTACAATTAAAATATTAATTTTTTGTATTGAAAGGGTTTGAAACAAATTTGGGATTTAAATGCCTACTTGAATCTTACGACTTACGTCTTTGGTGTCGTTGTGCTTTGTTATTTTTAATTGACATGGCGTCCAAAAAAGGCAAAAAGAAAAGTGAACAACCTCAACTTGAACAGTTTTTTGGAAAGCGCAAGAGAGATCGGGAAACTGCGTGTTTGGATGGCATTGTTCGCACAGCAGACTCTCGTACACAGACGGGTGAGACAGCGGAGGCCGAGCCCGGGCCCGGGCCCGCACCCGCGCCCGCACCCCCGCAAGTTTCGCTACCCGAACCGCGGTCTTCCGTATCTCCTGTGCACGTGCGTGTGCGTGATGAAGATCAATTACCCTCCACTTCGACTTCGGCTTCAGCTTCACTGAAAACAACTGTTGAGACTGTGAAACATGCCAAAGGTTTCGACCCAAACTGGAAACAAAAGAGACCGTGGTTGGAATTTGTGCCAGGTTCAGGTATGTTTTGCACGTACTGTAAAAAGTTCAACAAGACACCATTTGGCCGAGAGGTTTGGAGCAAACAGGGTTGTGTTAGGCTACGATTAGAAAGTGTCAAAGCCCATGAAATTTGTGTTGAGCATCGTGATTCAGTTTCAGTTCATTTGCAAAGAGAAACAAGACACATTGGAGAACTACTGACAAATCCTAAGGAAATAAGTCAGGAGAATATGGTCAAAGCATTTCAGTGCTTGTACTTCCTCGCTAGAAGTAACATTCCTCACACAACAAACTTTGAAAAATTACTTGACTTGTTGACCCAATTGGATCTTGACATCAAGAGTAAAATCTGTAAAGGAGCCAATGCAAAATACACATCAGAAACTTCAATTAAAGAATTTCTTTTGTGTCTGGGTGAGGTCATAGAACAGAAAATTCTCAGTGAATTTCGTGACAACAGATATTATGCATTGATGTTTGATGAAACCACAGACATAAGCACAGTAGAACAAATGGTGATCCATGGGAGGTATGTGAATAGCGATGGAGAAATAGTAACAAGGTTTCTGAAGATAGTTGACTGCTTGGAGCCTGATAGTGATGATGAAGTGCATTTGTCACTGAATGCTGACAAGATAAGTCAAAAGGTAACAAAGTACATGGAAGAAAATCAGTTACCATATGATGGGCTGGTTGGCTTGGGTACTGATGGGGCAGCAGTCATGGTCGGCAAGTGTAATGGAGCAGTGAAAAAAATAGTAGACATTCAAATTGAAAAGCAAACAGACAAAGAAAACAAGGTGAAAGCAGTGGGTCAGCACTGTGCTGCTCACAAATTGAATTTGGCAGCATCCAAGAGTGGCAAATCCTTTCCTGCAATAGAGAGATTCAAGAAGACATTGAGTAAACTGCATGAGTTCTACTCAAGGAGTGCTGAGGAGCAAAGGATTGGAAACAGTGCAGAAATTGCTATTCGACTCATTGGATGGTGGATTAGAGGGTGAGGTTGGTAGTGGAACTGGAAAAGTTCTGAACCCTAGCAGCACAAGATGGTTGGCTTTAGGGAAGTGTGCACTTGGATTGAAAAAATTCTGACAAGTGTTCTCATCAGCCTAGAAAGAGAAAGTGAAGAAAGAGGAGATGTGGTAGCAACTGGATTGTACCATCTGATGTCTAAAACTGAGTTCCTTGCTGTTCTCCTCCTCCTCTGTGATGTTCTTCCAACTGTAAATAGGCTGAGCTGCCTATTCCAGACTGAGGCTATTGATTTCCCACAGGTAGCAATAGCAAAGCAGGCAACATTGAAAGCTCTAATCCAGGAAGGAGAAGTCATCTAATGATGCCAACTTTCAGGCCTTGGTAGCAATCTTCACAAGAATGACATCAATTTGGACAATGCTGATGAAGAAGCCACTTCTGCAATCCTGGAGAAGTTTGATTCCCATGTGAGAAGGCCTTACATCACCAAATTACAAGAGAACATATCAGACAGATTTCAAGATGATGATATAATGGCCTCATTTGCTAAGTTTGGAGATAGAAGATTTTATGCTCCTGAGAAGGAAGAAGAGCTACAATCCTCCATAGCAATTTTGACCGAACAGTTTGGACTAGATCCAGCCACTGTAGAAGCTGAAGTGGCTGATATTAGGCATTATGTGGATTCAATCGGACCATCAGAGTTAGAATCAGCAACAGGTGGAATGGTTGAAATGCTTTTGTGCCAAAGAACACTTGTGTCCATGTTTCTAAACCTCTCAGTACTGGCCAAAATATACAAAACTATCCCTCCACACACAGCTGACTGTGAAAGGGACTTCAGCAGAATGAAAATGGTGAAAACTGATCTCAGGAACAGGATGGGAGAGGACACACTAGAATGTCTCATGAGAATCACCATTTCTGGTCCAGCTCCAGAGAACTATCCATTTTTGGATGCAGTCAAGCTATGGGCTGCCAAGAAAGAGAGGAGATACAGGCTTAAACTTGTCTAACAATTTTGAATGGTAAGATATTTTGTTTTTAACTTTTAATCATCTAGTTCAGAATTTGTAATTTCAGTGCCTAATTGTTTTATTTCAGGTGACAGGTCACTTTTACATATTCAAACATGTACACTATACATGTACTTCATGTTTTGTTGTTCCTCATGTTCCTGATCATGTTGTTAACCCCGGCCGCTGATCGCGAGGCTCTGTTCGCTAAAATGGCTTGTCGCTTGTCCAAGTTGGTGAAGTCCCACCCACCACTAAAAAGTCTCTAGCTATAACACTGGACTGCACTGGACTGTCCTTATGCTTTAATGAAATAGACCGGTGTGAATAAAAGGGTTCTTGTTTCAATGTTATTGCCATAAACATATGGAATGAAGATAATCTGCTCATGAATGCTTAGTAATGCATATATTTGTTTTTGCAAACCCAGAAAAAAAAGGATTACTAAGGCCAAAAAAAAAAATATGTCGGTCTCTGGTCAGCGCGCGCATCGATTTTAATCATGCGCGTCAATCTTTTTTTTTTTTCAAAATGTTCCGCGGTAGCTCCAACAGCGCCCTCTATTTCCGCACCTCCTCAATTTTTTTTACCAAAGAGCACTAAGGAATGGGAAATTGCACCAAGGCAAATGATCGAGAGCACCAAGGCAAATTATGGAGGACACCAATGTACATGAGGACACCAAAAAAGCAAAATAGTACCCAACCTTGTCTGTAGAATCCAAGCTTGAAAAAATAAACAACCAAAAAACCGGAACTTTGGTCTGACCAGAGACCGAATATTTTTTTTGGGGGGGCCTAATATTGGTATTTTTTTGTTGGGGGGGGGGGATTAATATAAAAACATCTAGCACCTATTACTCAGAAGTACTTTAAGGTATTTATTATGCAAATGTGTTTTTTATATGTAAAAAACACGTTTTTTTCACTTTCAGAACAAAATGATGTTCACATCTTTCACCATTGTTGCTTGGGTGACACACGGTTAAAATTGCGCGAAAATTTTTTTTTCGCGACCCGAGCTGTTATGACTTTTTAGCCTCGAGCTTTGCGCATCTTTTGATACCAAAAACATAAAAATCGGACCACGGGTTGCCGCGTAGCGAAAAATTTTCCGGCGCTACGCGCCGTGAAAACTGAATTTTCGCATATACGTCGTGTACACAGAGCAGAATTGCCATTCGCACATATGAATAATTAATTAGCCATTATTCCAAAACCCTTTGACCTATAGTCATGAAATTTCTTGGGTATGTTTAGGAAGAGTTGCTCTATGCATGTGCTGAGTTTCAAAATTTTTCGTCTCTCAATGGCCGAGATCTTAGGGGGGGCGGAATCCCCCCCGGCTGAGAGATGGTCAAAATAACCCGGCCCCTTTAGGGTTAAACCCTATACATTTTGTAAGACAGCTAGTGTTGTAAGTGCAAAACACATTGTCACGAGTTGCAAGTTGTGACATCTACTTTGAGAGGCAGCATATAGAACAAAATACATGTACATGTACATTAAGTACAATCAAGGTGCACACAAACTAGGTAGACTATTGTATTATTAAATAGATTGTTTAATAAAAATGACCATTTGTTTACAAAGGTGCTTTTGTTTTACAGATTATTCTTTTTAGTCATGTGAGAAGTGCTTAGTAAAAATTCCTTTACTGAGGCCACATTGAACATTCCTGTCTGCATCCTTTCTTGAAACCACCTATGGATTGAAGTTTAATAAACGTACGTGTAATCATTTTTGGGATTATAGGACAACAAACACAAGCCTTGAGATTGCTAAGAAGCAACATAAAATAATATATACATGTATATATAAAGTGCATTTGTACCAAATTCCAATGTAGTCTAAAGGCCAAAGACTATATGGGGGGAGGTGGGGTAACATCCCCCTCCCCCCCCCCCCCAAAAAAAACCCCATCCCATTAAAAAAAAAAATTGACGTCTCAAAATGCGCAGCCACTACGTGTAACACCATGCCGGGTTTTTTTTTGGCCCAACAAAAACACAAAAAAAATTGTCCCTTTAGCTGGCCCCAAACTAAACGCCATCAATTTGTTGACCCACTCTTGGAAGAAAAAAAAAATGACCCCCCCCCTTGATTCGCCCTTGCATGCACTATCCATGTAAGAAATACATGGGGATTTTACAATACAGTTGCCAGCGGGCGGAAGGGGAGGAGGGGGAAAAGAAGAAACAATAATTCTTATAATAACATTAACACAAACCAAGACAGGTTGAGCATTTGCATCCAAATTGAAGAGAAAAGTATAATTATTAAGGTTTTCAGGGGAGACCCCTTGGGTTGGAGAGGGTGCAAAAGCGTGTTGTCAAACGTCAATTGAATGTAAGTGCGCAGAAATAGAAGCGCGTAGATTAAGGGGTCTGTATTAAAAAGACGATTTATTTTTTCTCACCTCCGAACCATTTTTTCCATGCATAAAAGATGCATAATGCTTGTACGTTGTCCCCGTAAGTTTACAACCAATGTTTCAGTGCCCATGCTTTCAGAATATGGGAAACACGAAACAACCCCCCCGGCCCCCGCAGCAGGCCCGGTTGTTATAGACGCGCGCGCGCCCATTTGAATTATTTTATAACGCGACGCCCTCCAGTTGATCATTCGCATTTCCATTCATAAGAACCGGATATGGGGCCGGGCCGCGCCGCGCCGCGCCAAGGATGCGCCACACGTGCATGTACAGACCACACGTACATTGTACATTAAGCCAGCGGGTGCAGGCGCTCCATGCATGATCCACCGTCGAGCCCCAACTATAGTTGGGCCAGCCCCAACTATAGTTGGGCCAGCCCAACTATAGTTAGGCCAGCCCAACTGTCGTACTACAGTTAGGACTGTCCCAGCCAGCCCAACTATAGTTAGGCCAGCCCAACTGTCGTACCTGTGGGACCGATACGATAGTTGGGGCGTAACAATGGCACTCTCTCTGGAAGGGACGGTAAGATGTAAGACAACGGCTGGTCCAATACTGCTATATTTCATAATTATCTTCAGAAGCATATTTCGCAAAGCATTGACACCTACAAGAAGGGAAACTCAAGTCTTCCAACACATGATCGTCTATGATGGACACAAATCCCACACCTCTTTCCTTTTGGTGAACGGGGTAAAGAAGAGACTGACGTCATCCTCTTTGTAATGCCACCGCATGTGAGTCATGTCACCCAGCCGCTGGACGTTGGTGTGTTTGGCCCATTCAAGTCCATACTCAAGAGAATACCAACTACACGTGAGAATAATCCTGGCCTCCAGATAACAAGTGCGATGATGCAGAGTATGCAAAACCATATCTGAAGGCCATGTCTCCAAAAATATCCTTCAGGCTGGATTTTGCAGTGCCGATGTTTATTGGTTTTCAAACAAGACCGTCACCAATTTCCAGGTTGCGCCCTCTACCACATTCACGTATCCTTCATCAAATGATCAGGATCAGACTAGGAAAACGACCCAGAGCCGCAAAACTCAACCGACGGGGATTTACAAGAAGATGCAATGTCTGGGCCACCAGTGACTCATGAAATCTTCACACCAATACAGCTGCAGAAAACAAATCAAGTGCTCTTTTCAAATCAAGGACAGTTGAGAAGGTTGTAAACAGACCAAAGGAGATATTCATTCCAACACTTGCAAGTAGCCTTACAAAAGAAGAACAATTAAAGCAAGACTGCAAGCATCATTGGACAAGATGAAGCTCAAAGACAGTGCTGTGTAGTGAAATTAGTCACATCATCTTCAAGCTCCCATATTCAGTGCATCTTGAACGGTAGAGACATGTTTCTGTTGGAGTGAGGACTGGTTCGAGAAGGGGGAGGGGGTGGAGCCTGTGCAACATGGCCTGCCAAGCGACAACCAAAGCCCAGTAGTGCGAGGTATAGGGACAGTTGTCCGATCGTACGTAGATGAGCTCCTACATTGTATCGCATACACAGCTTTTTGTAACAAGTGATCTGATTGGACAGAATTTGTGTCAATCATTTTTTGGAAGTGTCATGAATAATTCAATTGTGCTTAAACTTCTTGCATTTTGAGAACTGTACTAGCGTAGTATTGTACCGGTAAGTGCAGCCCATATTCTTCAATTTGTTTTCTCCTAACAACCTTTCAATAGGTATGTTTTGTTTTAACAAAAGGGTTTTTTTTACGATTTTGAGCGTCTGCAACATTCTGAGAAAGGGCTTTCATTTTGCGCACAAATGAACCTAACCCACAAGAGCCGAATTATTATCGGGCCGCAAACAATTTGAATTTGGTAAGAAATATTTCAATAACTAAATGTTGGCGGATTCTACACGTTCGATGTCTCATTCAAAAGTGAATAACTTTTGATATTGCTAGGAAAAAAAGCAATTGAAATATAAATCTATTTTTGGGGGTGAAAGTTGTTCACAACAGTTTGCAATGAAACAAAAAAATAATCTACAGCTACCGGTATATTGATCACAAGAAATCTGCTCATTCATTTTTTTCAGCATGTTTCACAATCAGTTCAAACCTTCAATTCCCTAAGTCTCCCTGCCATAAGATTGTGAAATCATTTCCTTATTTACAATGTCTTCACACTTATTTTCTTTCAACGAAAAAAAAACAAAACAAACAATGTTGTTTTTACATTATTACAGAAAACAAGCTTCCCTTAAAATATTCAAGATAATTGGTCTCTATCAATTTGAAATTTAAAACTACAATACACACGGTTATTGTACTCAGCATAACTCCCAATCCATGCGATGAAACACAAACTTGAATTAAACTAGAATGAAATGCACCGCTAAATCTGTTGGTCCTTTTAAATATATTAATAACATAATATTACAATTCTGTGAAAGGTCAAATCCTTGCAGAGTGTATAATGTTATGTTGATGGCGTTTCCATGGACACACCAGCATCTGCTTTTGATATACTTATCTGGAGGTCCTCTTGGGCCGTTTGCAAAGCGACCGCAGCATCAGGGAAATCTGGTTGATGCTTCAAGGCTTCTTGAAGATCTCGGATGCCTTCCTCAAATCTTGCTACAGGGAATCAAGAAAAATGAGAAACAATCTGCCATGAGAAAAATGATAATTTTAATGCACCACGAGTAATGCCATAATGTTGAAAATTGAATATAAAAAAATCCAGTCTTTTTTTCAAATGCCTGTATAATGCATTATTTAAGGAGGCATTATAATATTGTATTCTCCCAATCAACCTTCTGTTTCGTTGTACCTACATGTACAGAGATGCCACAGGATCTGCTTGAAAAAAAAAGAAGAACTTTATTCCCCGTTGTCATCTTTCTCTTGTAGCCAAGCCCAGTTCCATTTATTTTTTATTTTTGCTTCTATGGCCTTTAAGCTGTCGGTTCGTTCAATCACTTTGAATTTTTCCATATTCGTATTATTTATTTCGCCTACCCGAATTTCCAATGCAATATTCGAAACGTTCACAATGTACCAACGGTGTACATGACCTAAATTTGTACTACGCGATGCGCACGACGAAAATATTGTTGGTACCCGGCATTTTTTGTATACAAAAGGTATCACTGAGATCGGGACCCACCGATAACTGAAATGATAGACTTGATTTCCAGGCTGATTGCTACGTGTGCTTAGCACACAACAGGGGTGGGGGGTGTGTGTGTGGGGGATACGAGCGAACGCTGTGCCGTGCGTGCGCAATCCTTACAACATGTAGGCCTACACTGGTCATGTAAGTACTAAACTAGAGAGCGGTGCCGAGGTAAAAATCAACACATTTCCACAGTTTTTGTCGTCTTTTTGCAGTTTTGGAATTTTTGTGAGATTAAACCCAAAAAAAGGAATTCCGGTTATAAACCGGAAAAGTGGCATCTCTGCATGCACATTTGACCATATAAATTCAGATCACACTTCTTCACAATTAATCCAAACTTTAAAAAAACCTTCAATTTTTTTTCTCAAAAACAAAACAAAACAGGTCTGAAAAATCCTTTCAAATTCTTTTTAGCTGGTTTGGAGGGGGGGGGGGGAGGAGGGCTTTTAAATGCAAATGGTACTGGAAACAATGGTGACACTGTTAGTGGTTATTTTTAAGACCTTTATAATACGGCCCAGAATACATAATTTTGGCTGTAGGGGGGATAGGGGCCTGATAAAGTAGGCCAAATCCTAAAATACATGTACAATTGCAAACAATATGATTCTGATTTTTTTTTATTTAGCACTTATTTACCTAGCCTGTAATGGATCTGTCCCCTGTTGTAGTAGGCAGTCGCAAAGCTGTTGTCTACACGAATAGCAGCACTGTAATCTGCAATTGCTTCATCAAAGTCCACACGTAGATACTTGATTTGCCCTCGGTTGTTGAATGCCTCGGCGAGAATTGATTTCCTAAAATCAGTAGAATGTGTACAGATCAGTTAATCAACAAAATCAAATGGATTTGACTTGGTTTATTCCCTATAACCAGTGAGAATACATGTAGTAGTGTAAAGGGCGAGTCAAAAAATGAAACCCGAATGTTGGGACCATTGTTTTAGTGAAGTCTTGCATGTAGCACTTTCAAAATCTAGGATATGAAAGCTCAATTCATACGCTTTCTTTTAGTACAAGAATCATTCATATCACTCATGTACTTTTCAAGTTACGGACTTTTAAACGCAGCCACCATTTTAAGTTCTGTCCCCAGATCACAGAAAAGGTGTGAACATTCTTTCAGCAAAACGAACAACAAATCACATAGGAATGTGTGTGAATTATTTTCGGCTTGCTGAAAAAAACACACACCTTTTGTGTGATCCGTGGACAGAACTTTAAAATGGTGGTTGTGTTTAAAATTCTGTAACTTGAAAAGTACATAAATGATTTGAATGATTCTTGTACTATTAAAAAGAAAGCTTATGAATTGGGCTTTCACATCCTAGATTTTGAAAGTGCTACATGCAGAACTTCAATAAAACAATGGTCTTGACATTTGGGTTTTGTGTTGTTTGCCTCACTCTGTACATTTGTGCTCTTGGCAATCATGCTCAACTAAATGCAAAGATGTCACTTTTTTTGGACTTAAATTACAGAGCTCGTATCAGGATAGCCTTGGTCAAGGCATTCGTTATTCGTCCGTACGCGGTAAACGATCGGCGGCATATCGTCGCTAAATTTAACAGCGACCACTATTTTACGCAAATCATTTCCAGACGAACGCCTTGGTCCAATCATCCATGGGAGGTTTTGGGGGTGGTGCTCATTATGATAATAGCCTAACCTGACCTTAAAAGTCGTTTTCTTATTGGTGGATCGTTGCGTGGAGACTTGAATATGGTTAGCGAGCGGTAATTGCGAGACGTGTACTGTACATAATACATGCACACATGCTGTGTGTCAATGTCTCACATTACACACAGCACCAATGCACAATAATTTGAAATTTTAGTTTTTCTTTTTTCTCTTTGAAGTCGATTAATATAAACTTCAGGAATGACTTCTGCAAGGTATGTCAAATGGAATCTAACAAAAGGGAATTGGACCATTTGTGTCATACCAAGGGTCATACACTGGGGATATGTATAGGGTCGCATTTTTCGGGACTCTTACGATCTAGTTTTTTCAACATAGTTGTGCCTCCAGCTCTAAATGTGATGAGCATTAGAGCTAGAGTTACTCAAGCTAGGGCTAGGGGTCACTCACATGTTATCGGTTACCACTTCCGCATTGGAACCATCGATGATCTTTGTGTATAATTCCTCCGCCTTCTCATTTTGCCCCAACATGAACTGATTTTTGGCTTCCTTGAATAGCTCTTCCATCGTGAGACTAATATCAACACCTGCAATGATTTGATGAAAATAAAAACGATTAACTTGCAAAGTTTCTTCTGCTGTAGAAACCCTGCCGCCAATCATATAGTGTTGGGCCTCTGTCATGCCTGTTTAGTTTCAATCAAAGAGTCAAGGGTGTTTTCTAGTACTCCCAAAAAATTACCCTTTCAGGAAAGAATTCCATGATATATTGTTAATGTGGCGTGGCCCCCAATGTGCCGTGGTGCACTTTAACATTTTCACCTCTAGTGCCTTGCTAGAGCAAAATTATTACCTCAAATTTCACAAAGAAATTCATCAAACTCTAAGTATTCCCGTTCATAATTCTTGAGTTTACATGTATGTATACGTACCCGCTACAAAGTTCTGGAGAAATTCAATTTGGTGTGATTTTCCAAATTTTTTTTTTTCGCAGGGCACAATGAACTCTTTCAAAATTTGCACAAAAATAAGAAAATCATTTGCTGACAAATTTGTCTAGTTGTGTATGTGAGTGGAGATAATAATGATTTATCTGAATTTGACAACTTTTACTTTACAAAAATTCTTAAATATTAATTTGGAATTTTCCGAGATTTATTCATGTGCGCCACATTTGGGACTTAATTTCATGACACTTAATTGTTCTTAAAGGTTTAACAGCAAGCATTCTTAAGGTAGTGGTACCAGTATTTAACTGAATGAATTTGAAGAGGTTTGGCAACACTGCATGAGGAAAGTCGGGGAAATGTCAAAGTGCGCCACATTTATAGGGAACACTACTATATAGGCCTACATGGTGTAGCTGGAGTTACCCAGCCTAAATGACAACCCAATGATAAAATTTAGGGCTGGGTAACTCCAGCTAATATAGGCCCTACTCATAATATTAATAGGGCCTACATGTACAACCCGAACATGCTGAAAGTATCAAACATTGTCAAACTGGGGCCACGCCTCATAATTATGTCTGACGCTTCATGTTGAAATTTTGATACGCAAATGTGTGCAAATGTCATCTGGAAATTTCACGAAAAATAGACATCTGAAAAAGGCAGCACTTTCTGTTTAGCCTATAAAGAGGGTTAGTGTGCTTCTACTTTTTGTTCTAGAGCAAAAAATCCCTACAAACTAACTACTAAGCCTAAATGTGAAAATTAAAAATTTGACAAAGTGCGACACGTTTCTGGATCTGGATCAATACTGCAAGCAATCTCCCGTCATGGGATGTATAGGTTGCAGGTGTGTGTGGCTAGGGGCACTACGGTAATATAAATAAGCTCTGCTTTTTCACGTTTTTATACTGGCATGACTGGACAAGTTTAGTTTCAGTAGATTGTCCTTAAATGCATCAAGTGAAGGGGTTTTTGTACATGTGGCCGCGTAACATATGTTTACGGAGGTAGTCCAGTAAATTGGCTAGGTCGTAACAACACCATCGCGCGTTGATCGCCATCTTTCATGTTCTTGGTAATCCTTACTTTTAGGACACCTCTATTTTGTACGAGTTCTGTTCAAAACTGACTTTTGCAGATGACTGTCCAGTACCAAAGTGACTTTTGCAGGCTAAAGAAGCCTTTTTTCTTCAGACAAACTCATGTTAGTTATAATTTTGAAAGCACTTTCAAAGAAAATGTGACTTTCCTACCTTTTTTTGCAGTTCGCTATCTTGCTTTTTAAATTTATTTTCTGTTTGTCATCGTCGTCTTTAACCCCTCATAAATCAAAACCCTGCCCTCTTTCTACAAAATCAAACCTGCTGATATTCAAGAGGTGTCATTGCCAAATGTTCAAATGTGTCAATAAATATCAGAATGTCACTTTTGAGTGTCATTTAGTCAGCTGTTTTGGTGAGTCTTTTAACCTTATATAGGAAAGGGGTCCTAAAAGTAAGGATTACCATGTTCTTTATTTCCGTGTCGGAGGACTGTTAATTGCCATCGCCACTTTACCCCCAAAATTCCCTCAAAAATTACCCATGACATACCTGTATGTTAAGTTTATGTAGCCAACTTGTTTGGTAGGTCAACATGGAGGAATAAAAAAAAGTGGGTTTCGTTCCCTCATGAAATATGAACCGGGCCCGTATAGATCTCACAATCGCCACTCCGCCTACATGGCCTACCTGACACGTGCGTGTGTTTTGGTACTTTCTTCTGCTGTTCTACTTCTGCGGCTCAAAAATCATGGTCGAGAGGTGGTTTTACCCGCAATGCTATATGTTAACGTGCGCCAACCACCTTTTGCTCAATGGGTTGTAAACAAACATCAATTTATCACTGCAAGCTGTCACGTGAACGGCGCCCCCATGCGACAATGTTTTGTTGTATTTTTTTTATTCGTCATGTCGATGGCATATGACAGCAATAATAACACAAGATACAATCGTGATTAATACCATTTAAAAAAAACCCAAAAAACACAGAACTATACATTCTTGGAATAACCGTAAAAGATACTTTGCAAATTCAAATTGCGTTATATTGTATATCACAGATTCAGCAAGTTAAAGGTTAAAACTACGTTTCTGTGCTACTTTCCGTGTTTCTTTCTGAGAAAACAGATTCTTTTTCTATTGTTGATATTTTTCTAGCAATACAACAATAATTGACTTTTGAATGAGAAATTTAAAGGAAACAAATCAGCCTACGTTCAACACTTGAAAACTACTTTAGATTTTGAATTGAACGCATGGCTACCAGGCAATAATTATGTTCTCTAGAACCGCCGTTGAACGCTACACCGTCTCTTAAACAAATATTAATGAAATAATGCTACAATAATTTATTGAAGATAGTGGCGTGTTCATATAATTATATACGAAAAGCGTTTGAAATATTTTCCCCGATTTTTTTTTTTAAATTTCTAGACAACATATTTTGAAATGAAAATGCTTCCACACTTTCTTATCTTTAATTTGCCAGTGATTATAACCCATATAACCAAGAACCAGGTTAACAACGTAACCTAAACAAACAGACCATTGTCAAAATACTCAAGGGGAGGTATGTTACCATGGCAATACTATCTATATCATGCAAGCACGCAGTAGCGCATCGATGGCTTCAACACTTCAATGTAAGTTATTCCTTGAACAAACAACAAACAATTCAGCTTGAAGAGATGTCTTTGTGTCCGTCTATTAAAAAGATGACAGCTTTATCTGTATAAGAAACACTGTTTGCTTTGCAGGCCGGACTCCGTGATCGGCATTCATTTGTGTTCAAGCTGAAAAATATATGAGCTCTCAAATGCACCTGTGCGGCAATTTCGTCATTTCACGAC
>CM057132.1:4276416-4366857 GCA_029964075.1 Patiria pectinifera
TTCTCATTCAAAAGTCAGCCTGAGTTATTGTTGTATTGCTAGAAAAATATCAACAATAGAAAAAGAATCTGTTTTCTCAGAAAGAAACACGGAAAGTAGCACAGAAACGTAGTTTTAACCTTTAATTTGCTGAATCTGTGATATACAAGATAACGCAATTTGAATTTGCAAAGTATCTTTTACAGTTATTCCAAGAATGTATAGTTCTGTGGGGTTTTTTTTTAAATGGTATCAATCACGATTGTATCTTGTGTTATTATTGCTGTCATATGCCATCGACATGACGAATAAAAAAAATACAACAAAAACATTGTCGCATGGGGGCGCCGTTCACGTGACAGCTTGCAGTGATAAATTGATGTTTGTTTACAATCCATTGAGCAAAAGGTGGTTGGCGCACGTTATACATATAGCATTGTGGGTAAAACCACCTCTCGACCATGGTTTTTGAGCCGCAGAAGCAGAACAGCAGAAGAAGGAACAGTATACCAAAACACACGCACGTGTCAGGTAGGCGGAGTGGTAATTGTGAGATCTACGGGCCCGGTTCCTATTTCATGAGGGAACGAAACCCACTTTTTTTTTTATTCCTCCATGTTGACCTACCAAACAAGTTGGCCACATTAACTTAACATACAGGTATGTCATGGGTAATTTTTGAGGGAATTTTGGGGGTAAGGAAAAATTCTGCTAACCGGACACCACTTTTTTCAATTAGTTTTCTAGCGCCAAAAGTTACCTCGTTTATGGTTATTCCCTCCACTTTCCCTCCTCTACTCTCACCCCGTCCTTTCCTTAATTTCTATTTATCAATCAGTCACTCACTTCCTCGAGATTCGAACCTCGGACGCTTGCTTGATACACGAGTCTCTTAACCGCTAGGCCGCGCACGATCACTGTTGCAATGATCAATCTTTGGACGTATTTGAAGTATCCTCTGAAATAAACTAAATATTCATGAGAAAATAAATATTCATAATGACGTATTGCACTATCATTGGCCGGCTCATGCGACGTCTCATGCGACGTCATGGTTATCGATGTCATCATGGTCATGCGTATAACGTACCGCTGTTCCAGACACTTCAATCAGTTTTGACCGGCTGCTTCAACTCAGATCTGCACTACATGTGCTAGACCCGTGAACGTGGCGTTGTATACATAGCCACGTTCTGTATCTGTATCTGTATCAGTTGCTCCAGCTAAACGGTAGAATCTGCATCCCGCTAGAGTTGGGGCGGCTGTGCTGCAGCTAGTTGACTTGGGTTTTGGCTCCCTCCCCGATGACGTGGTCTACTAAGGCTTGTTTAAACTGGTTTAAGTCGGGTATGGTGATGATAGTGTTTGGAAGGTCGTTCCAGATGGGGATCGTTGATGGGTAGAAACTGGTGCTATAGAGCTTGGATTTAGCATTGGGTCGGTGGTATGAAAACTGGTGCGAGCTCCTAAGGGTTTTTATTTTGGGCCTAAGGTCGTGTTTGACTTCAACGAGGTTGCGAGAGATCTTGTACATCATGATTAGTCTAGCAATGGAGCGGCGTGTTTCAAGTAGAGGCCAACCAAGCTGGTTCAACATATCTGTGACACTGGCAAGCCTGGTGAAGTTGTTACAACACATCCTGGCAGCGTATCTCTGGATACCTTCAAGTTGGTTTTTTTCTTCCTCAGTGAAGGTGGCCCAGCCGCAGACACCATATTCTAGCTTGGAGCGGGCGAGAGACTGGTAAAGTTGGGATTTAACCTTTCTGCTGCAGGATTTGAAGTTTCTTCTGATGATGCCAATGGTCTGCCTAGCGTTGTTGGTGATTTTGTTGATGTGAGACGACCAGCTACAGTCAGCACTCAGGATGAGGCCAAGATATGGGTGATTGGTAGTAGTTTGGAGAGGTCTCTGGTTGATTTTGTACGTACTGATGAGTGGATCCTTTTTGGTGGCGATATGCATAACAAAGCATTTGTCTGGATTGAGTTTCATTTCCCATTCCCTCTCCCATCTGCACAGAGCATCCAAATCGTTTTGCAGGGATGTAGCATCAGATGTTTCTTCTACTTCTCTGTAAAGTATGGCGTCATCAGTGAACAGTCTGATTTTCGAAGAAACATATGAAGGGATGTCATTAACGTAGAGGAGAAACATCAGGGGTCCCAAGACAGTGCCCTGGGGGACTCCAGATAAAACTTCAGCTGTTGTAGAACTTTTACCCTCCAGGACGACTTGCTGGGTACATGTACGTGTTGTAAGGAAAGTTGAGATCCACTTGTGCACATTACCGGTGATGCCATAGTGCCACAGTTTGGTGAGAAGCCTCTGATGTGGGACGCGATCGAACGCTTTCGAGAAATCAAGTAATATTGCGTCAACCTGCTTGCCTTTCTCGATTGATTTAGCTATGTCATCAATGGTAGTGAGGAGTTGAGTGTCACACCCTCTGCTTTTTCTAAACCCATGTTGGCAGTCTGTCAGAATGTGGTACTGCTCAATGTGGAACATTATATGACGATGGATGACGTGCTCGAGACATTTACATACCACAGATGTTAGTGATATGGGGCGGTAGTTACTCATGGGTCTATACATGTGCATGCAAAATGTGCTCCAAAAACACATTTTTACCAATTTTTTTTCGCATGTCCACTCTTTCCTGGATTCCTCTTGGTTGAAATCACAAGGTGAGGTGAAAATTTGGATGTTAGGCAGCAGGTAAGAATAAGTGAGAATAAGAATTTTCCCGGGGGGGGGGGGGGGGTAATGTGGCGATGGCAATTAACATTACGAAGTGGCTATCGTTACGGCAGCCATTGTTTAGTGCCCTCTACAATACTTTTTTGATACAGCAGGTATATAATTATTTGTTTCCCCACGTTTTAGCGAGCAGTGCGACAGCTCAGTCGATAGAGGGTAGGATTTTGCACCGCGAGGTTGTGGGTTCGCATCTCAGTTTTGCACTCGAATTTTTTTCCTTTCTAACCTGAGGCTTTGGAGGATTTTTTTTAAAAGGGAAATAAAGTCCGAATTTCATCACGTTCAAATTCACTTTTTTCCTTCTAATTTTATATTTTCTTCTCATGTTTTTGTAAAAGTTGCGTAACGATAGAAAATGGGAAATGCGTTACGGCTGCCGTAACAATAGCCACTGTGTTAACATTAACACAACGCAACAGTCCAACAATACGAAAAGAAGTCAGGGAAGAAGCTACTTCAGTGGAGTCCTTTAAGTCAAGACTCCATGAGATGCAGTTGTCTTCAACACTAAGGGGGCCTACTAACAAAATTGTTTAGGGATGCTGCCAGCCACCACGCGCCTGCAACCGTATATCCCATAGTGGAGTTTGCTTGCAGTATGCTACAGATACAGGTACAGATACGACACGGAAATAAAGAACATGAAAGATGGCGATCAACGCGCGATGGTGTTGTTACGCCCTAGCCTCATAAATGTGGCCAATTTACTGGACTACCTCCGTTAACATATGCTACACGGCCACATGTACAAAAACCCCTTCACTTGGTGAAGTTGGTGCATTTAAGGACAGTCTACTGAAACTAAACTTGTGCAGTATAAAAACATGAAAAAGCAGAGCTTAATTATTATAGTGCCCCTATCCCAGTTTGACAATGTTTGATACTTTCAGCATGTTCAGGTTGTAGAGTAGGCCCTATTAATATTATGAGTAGGGCCTATATTAGCTGGAGTTACCCAGCCCTAAATTTTATCATTGGGTTGTCATTTAGGCTGGGTAACTCCAGCTACACCATGTAGGCCTATATAGTAGTGTTCCCTATAAATGTGGCGCACTTTGACATTTCCCCGACTTTCCTCATGCAGTGTTGCCAAACCTCTTCAAATTCATTCAGTTAAATACTGGTACCACTACCTTAAGAATGCTTGCTGTTAAACCTTTAAGAACAATTAAGTGTCATGATATTAAGTCCCAAATGTGGCGCACATGAATAAATCTCGGAAAATCCCAAATTAATATTTAAGAAATTTTGTAAAGTTGTTAAATTCAGATAAATCATTATTATCTCCACTCACATACGTGTACACAACTAGACAAATTTGTCAGCAAATGATTTTCTTCTTTTTGTGCAAATTTTGAAAGAGTTCATTGTGCCCTGCGAAAAAAAACAAAAAATCAGAAAATCACGCCAAATTGAATTTCTCCAGAACTTTGTAGCGGGTACGTATATACATGAAAACTCAAGAATTATGAACGGGAATACTTAGAGTTTGATGAATTTCTTTGTGAAATTTGAGTAATAATTTTGCTCTAGCAAGGCACTAGAGGCGAAAAGTTAAAGTGCACCACGGCACATTGGGGGCCACGCCACATCAACAATATATCATGGAATTCTTTCCTGAAAGGCTAATTTTTCGGGAGTACTAGAAAACACCCTTGACTCTTTGATTGAAACTAAACAGGCATGACAGAGGCCCAACACTATATGATTGGCGGCGGGGTTTCTACAGCTGAAGAAACTTTGCAAGTTAATGGTTTTTATTTTCATCAAATCATTGCAGGTGTTGATATTAGCCTCACGATGGAAGAGCTATTCAAGGAAGCCAAAAATCAGTTCATGTTGGGGCAAAATGAGAAGGCGGAGGAATTATACACAAAGATCATCGATGGTTGCAATGCGGAAGTGGTAACCGATACCATGTGAGTAACCCCTAGCTTGAGTAACTCCAGCTCTAATGCTCATCCCGTTTAAAGCTGTTGAAAAAACTAGCTCGTAAGAGTCCCGAAAAATGCGACCCTATACATATCCCCAGTGTATGACCCTTGGTATGACACAAATGGTCCAATTCCCTTTTGTTAGATTCCATTTGACATACCTTGCAGAAGTCATTCCTGAAGTTTATATTAATCGACTTCAAAGAGGAAAAGAAAAACTAAAATTTCAAATTGTTGTGCATTGGTGCTGTGTGTAATGTGAGACATTGACACACAGTATGTGTGCATTTATTATGTACAGTACACGTCTCGCAACTACCGCTCACTAACCATATTCAAGTCTCCATGCAATGATCGACCAATTAGAAAATGACTTTTAAAGTCAGCTTAGGCTATTATCATAATGAGCACCACCCCCAAAACCTCACATGGACGATTGGACCAATGCGTTCGTCTGGAAATGATTTGCATAAAATAGTGGTCGCTGTTAATTTAGCGAGGATATGCCGCCGATCGTTTACCCCATATGGACAAATAACAAATGCCTTGACCAAGGCTATCCCGATACGCACTCTGTAATTTAAGTTAAAAAAGTGACACCTTTGCATTTAGTTGAGCATGATTGCCAAGAGCACAAATGTACAGAGTGAGGCAAACAACACAAAACCCCAAATGTCGCGACCATTGTTTTATTGAAGTTCTGCATGTAGCACTTTCAAAATCTAGAATGTGAAAGCCCAATTCATAAGCTTTCTTTTTAATAGTACAAGAATCATTCAAATCATTTACGTACTTTTCAAGTTACAGAATTTTAAACACAACCACCATTTTAAAGTTCTGTCCACGGATCACACAAAAGGTGTGTGTTTTTTCAGCAAACCGAAAATAATTCACACACATTCCTATGTGATTTGTTTTTCGTTTTGCTGAAAGAATGTTCACACCTTTTCTGTGGACAGAACTTAAAATGGTGGCTGCATTTAAAAGTCTGTAACTTGAAAAGTACATGAGTGATTTGAATGATTCCTGCACTAAAAGAAAGCGTATGAATTGAGCTTTCACATCCTAGATTTTGAAAGTGTTACGTGCAAGACTTCACTAAAACAATGGTCCCAACATTCGGGTTTCATTTTTTGACTCACCCTTTACACTAATGTTCTCACTGGTAACAGGGAATAAACCAAGTCAAATCCATTTGATTTTGTTGATTAACTGATCTGTACACATTCTACTGATTTTAGGAAGTCAATTCTCGCCGAGGCATTCAACAACCGAGGGCAAATCAAGTATCTACGTGTGGACTTTGATGAAGCAATTGCAGATTACACTGCTGCTATTCATGTAGACAACAGCTTTGCGACTGCCTATTACAACAGGGGACAGATCCATTACAGGCTAGGTAAAAAAGTGCTAAATAAACAAAGATTCAGAATCACATTGTTTGCGATTGTACATGTATTTTAGGATTTGGCCCACTTTATCAGGCCCCTATATTAGGCCTGTTTATTTACGGTTTTGACTGAAACCGGGTACCCTTTCCCGGTCAAGGTCGGGTACCCGGGTACCCGTAAAAGCCCCCCCCCCCCCAAAAAAAAACCCCGGAAGTAAGTGTTTTCATTTATAACGCCAACCCGGAAGTAAGTGCTTTCGTTTCTAAACACCCCATTGTGTAATATCCCCCTACACCCAAAATTATGTATTCTGAGCCGTATTATAAAGGTCTTAAAAATAACCACTAACAGTGTCACCATTGTTTCCAGTACCATTTGCATTTAAAAGCCCTCCTCCCCCCTCCAAACCAGCTCCAAACCGTTACCAGCTTCAAAAGAATTTGAAAGGATTTTTCTGCCTTTTTTATTTTTTTGAGGAAAAAAATTGAAGGTTTTTTGATAAATTTGTGGAGAAGTGTGATCTGAATTTGTATGGTAGGATATGCATGCAGAGATGCCACTTTTCCGGTTTATAACCGGAATTCCTTTTTTTTTTTTTTTTTATCTCACAAAAATTTAAAAAACTGCAAAAAGACGACAAAAACTGTGGAAATGTGTTGATGTTACCTCGTCAGCCCTCTCTAGTTTAGTACTTACATGACCAGTGTAGGCCTACATGTTGTAAGGATTGCGCACGCACAGCTCAACGTTCGCTCGTATCCCCCCTCCCCTCCCCCGCCCTGCAAACAGGGCGCTGGGATATGCTTGATGATCTTCACAGAATCTTGTGAAGGAAGTGGGGATGGCATCCTGGGTAATTTATCCTGACCTATGTATAAAGCATCCGGCTGCAGCTGTTCAAGACCGCAGTTAGCCAATGTGTGCAAATGCTATCCGAAATTGTTCTCATAGAAATGTAAACAATCCGTACCGGATGTGATTTCTTTCTCTTTGCAGATCATGTGGACACATTTTGAGCATACTGGCAATGATTGGTAATGCAATCATTGACCGTTCTTGAATTCAAAACGGAGCCTGAGCAAGTGACGTGAATTGCAAATTTACAAAACATACATTTTACAGATTTTCCTACATTATTACGCTTTTCAACGAAAAACAAGCACCTATATATTGGAATAAAAGAGTAATGAACATCCGTTTAAAACCTTGCAGAGTCATGGCCGTGATGACTTGCAGGTCACAGGTCGAGCAAAATCTATCCAATCAGAGCATGAATTCATCAGCATATCCCAGCGTCCTGTTTGCAAGGTGGAGGGTACAAGCAAGGGCACAACATTGTTCATTGAAGTGGTTTTAAAAACAAGTCTTTGTTGCACGCAGCATACAACAGCGCCTCGCGTGCTGCATGCACCACGTGCGGGCTTGTTGTGTGCTAAGCACACGAAGCAATTAGCCTGGAAATCAAGTCTATCATTTCAGTTACCGGTGGTTCCCGATTTCAGTGATACATTGTGTATATGAATACAAAAAATGCCTGGTACTTTGCGCATCGCGTAGTGCAAATTTAGGTCATGTACACCTTTGGTACATCGTGCACGTTTCGTGTCGAATATTAAATTGGAAATTCGGGTAGACAAAATAAATAATAGGAATATGGAAAAATTCAAAGTGATTGAACGAACCGACAGCTTAAAGGCCAGAGAAGCAAAAATAAAAAATAAATGGAACTGGGCTTGGCTACAAGAGAAAGATGACAACGGGGAATAAAGTTCGTTTTTTTTGTTGTTTTTTCAAGCAGATCCTGTGGCATCTGTGTACAATGAAACAGAAGGTTGATTGGGAGAATACAATA
Source organism: Patiria pectinifera (assembly GCA_029964075.1). Taxonomy (NCBI): domain Eukaryota; kingdom Metazoa; phylum Echinodermata; class Asteroidea; order Valvatida; family Asterinidae; genus Patiria; species Patiria pectinifera. Next base: position 4,284,337 of record CM057132.1, read on the forward strand.
TTATAATGCCTCCTTAAATAATGCATTACACAGGCATTTGAAAAAAAGACTGGATTTTTTATATTCAATTTTTAACATTATGGCATTACTCATGGTGCATTAAAATTATCATTTTTCTCATGGCAGATTGTTTCTCATTTTTCTTGATTCCCTGTAGCAAGATTTGAGGAAGGCATCCGAGATCTTCAAGAAGCCTTGAAGCATCAACCAGATTTCCCTGATGCTGCGGTCGCTTTGCAAACGGCCCAAGAGGACCTCCAGATAAGTATATCAAAAGCAGATGCTGGTGTGTCCATGGAAACGCCATCAACATGACATTAAACACTCTGCAAGGATTTGACCTTTCACGGAATTGTAATATTATGTTATAAATATATTAAAAAGAACCAACAGATTTAGCGGTGTATTTCATTATGTTTGTAGTTTTAAATTTCAAATTGATGGAGACCAATTAATTTCAAGGGAAGCTCGTTATCTGTAATATATATAAAAACAATTGAGTTATTATTGAGTTTTTTTTCGTTAAAAGAAAATAAGTGTGAAGACATTGTAAATAAGGAAATGATTTCACAATCTTATCGCGGAGACTTAGGGAATTGAGGGTTTGAACCAATTGTAAAACATGCTGAAAAAATTAACGAACTGGTTTCTTTTGATCAATATAGCTGTAGATTGTTTTTTCGTTTCATTGCGAACTGTTGTGAAGGACTTTCACCCCCAAAAATAGATTTATATTTCAATTGCTTTTTTTCCTAGCAATATCAAAAGTTATTCACTTTTGAATGAGACATCGAACGTGTAGAATCCGCCAACATTTAGTTTATATTGAAATATTTCTTACCAAATTCAAATTGTTTGCGGCCCGATAATAATTCGGCTCTCGTGGGTTAGGTTCATTTGTGCGCAAAATGAAAGCCCTTTCTCAGAATGTTGCAGACGCTCAAAATCGTAAAAAAAAAAACCTTTTGTTAAAACAAAACATACCTATTGAAAGGTTGTTAGGAGAAAACAAATTGAAGAATATGGGCTTCACTGACCGGTACAATACTACGCAAGTACAGTTCTCAAAATGCAAGAAGTCTAAGCACAATTAAATTATTCATGACACTTCCAAAAAACGATTGACACAAATTCTGTCCAGTCAGATCACTTGTTACAAAAAGCTGTGTATGCGATAGGAGCTCATCTACGTACGATCAGATAACTGTCCCTATACCTCGCACTATGGGCTATGGCTGTCGCTGGGCAGGCCATGTTGCACAGGCCCCACCCCCTCCCCCTTCTCGAACCAGTCCTCACTCCAACAGAAACTTGTCTCTGCTGTTCAAGATGCACTGAATGTGGGAGCTTGAAGATGATGTAACTAATTTCACTACACAGCACTGTCTTTCCTTGAGCTTCATCTTGTCCAATGATGCTTGCAGTCTTGCTTTAATTTTTCTTCTTTGTAAGGCTGCTTGCAAGTGTTGGTGGAATGAATATCTCCTTTGGTCTGTTTACAACCTTCTCAACTGTCCTTGATTTGAAGAAGGCACTTGATTTGTTTTCTGCAGCTGTATATTGGTGTGAAGATCTCATGAGTCACTGGTGGCCCAGACATTGCATCTTCTTGTAAATCCCCGTTGGTTGAGTTTTGCGCGTCTGGGTCGTTTTCCTAGTCTGATCCTGATCATTTGATGAAGGATACGTGAATGTGGTAGAGGGCGCAACCTGGAAATTGGTGACAGTCTTGTTTGAAAACCAATAAACATCGGCACTGCAAAATCCAGCCTGAAGGATTTTTTTGGAGACATGGCATTCAGATATGGTTTTGCATACTCTGCATCATCGCACTTGTTATCTGGAGGCCAGGATTATTCTCACGTGTAGTTGGTATTCTCTTGAGTATGGACTTGAATGACATGACTCACATGCGGTGGCATTACAAAGAGGATGACGTCAGTCTCTTCTTTACCCCGTTCACCAAAAGGAAAGAGGTGTGGGATTTGTGTCCATCATAGACGATCATGTGTTGGAAGACTTGAGTTTCCCTTCTTGTAGGTGTCAATGCTTTGCGAAATATGCTTCTGAAGATAATTATGAAATATAGCAGTATTGGACCAGCCGTTGTCTTACATCTTACCGTCCCTTCCAGAGAGAGTGCCATTGTTACGCCCCAACTATCGTATCGGTCCCAACAATAGTTGGGCCTGTCCCAACTATAGTTGGGACAGTCCTAACTGTAGTACGACAGTTGGGCTGGCCTAACTATAGTTGGGCTGGCTGGGACAGTCCTAACTGTAGTACGACAGTTGGGCTGGCCTAACTATAGTTGGGCTGGCCCAACTATAGTTGGGGCTGGCCCAACTATAGTTGGGGCTCGACGGTGGATCATGCATGGAGCGCCTGCACCCGCTGGCTTAATGTACAATGTACGTGTGGCCTGTACATGCACGTGTGGCGCATCCTTGGCGTGGCGCGGTGCGGCCCGGCCCCATATCCGGTTCTTATGAATGGAAATGCGAATGATCAACTGGAGGGCGTCGCGTTATAAAATAATTCAAATGGGCGCGCGCGCGTCTATAACAACCGGGCCTGCTGCGGGGGCCGGGGGGGTTGTTTCGTGTTTCCCATATTCTGAAAGCATGGGCACTGAAACATTGGTTGTAAACTTACGGGGACAACGTACAAGCATTATGCATCTTTTATGCATGGAAAAAATGGTGCGGAGGTGAGAAAAAAATAAATCGTCTTTTTAATACAGACCCCCTAAATCTACGCGCTTCTATTTCTACGCACTTACATTCAATTGACGTTTGACAACACGTTTTTGCACCCTCTCCAACCCAAGGTGTCTCCCCTGAAAACCTTAATAATTATACTTTTCTCTTCAGTTTGGATGCAAATGCTCGACCTGTCTTGGTTTGTGTTAATGTTATTATAAGAATTATTGTTTCTTCTTTTCCCCCTCCTCCCCTTCCGCCCGCTGGCAACTGTATTGTAAAATCCCCATGTATTTCTTACATGGATAGTGCATGCAAGGGCGAATCAAGGGGGGGGGGGTCATTTTTTTTTTCTTCCAAGAGTGGGTCAACAAATTGATGGCGTTTAGTTTGGGGCCTGCTAAAGGGACAATTATTTTTGTGTTTTTGTTGGGCCAAAAAAAACCCCGGCATGGTGTTACACGTAGTGGCTGCGCATTTTGAGACGTCAATTTTTTTTCTTCTTAGCAATCTCAAGGCTTGTGTTTGTTGTCCTATAATCCCAAAAATGATTACACGTACGTTTATTAAACTTCAATCCATAGGTGGTTTCAAAAAAGGATGCAGACGGGAATGTTCAATGTGGCCTCAGTAAAGGAATTTTTACTAAGCACTTCTCACATGACTAAAAAGAATAATCTGTAAAACAAAAGCACCTTTGTAAACAAATGGTCATTTTTATTAAACAATCTATTTAATAATACAAATAGTCTACCTAGTTTGTGTGCACCTTGATTGTACTTAATGTACATGTATTTTGTTCTATATGCTGCCTCTCAAAGTAGATGTCACAACTTGCAACTCGTGACAATGTGTTTTGCACTTACAACACTAGCTGTCTTACAAAATGTATAGGGTTTAACCCTAAAGGGGCCGGGTTATTTTGACCATCTCTCAGCCGGGGGGGATTCCGCCCCCCCTCAGATCTCGGCCATTGAGAGACGAAAAATTTTGAAACTCAGCACATGCATAGAGCAACTCTTCCTAAACATACCCAAGAAATTTCATGACTATAGGTCAAAGGGTTTTGGAATAATGGCTAATTAATTATTCATATGTGCGAATGGCAATTCTGCTCTGTGTACACGACGTATATGCGAAAATTCAGTTTTCACGGCGCGTAGCGCCGGAAAATTTTTCGCTACGCGGCAACCCAGGGTCCGATTTTTATGTTTTTGGTATCAAAAGATGCGCAAAGCTCGAGGCTAAAAAGTCATAACAGCTCGGGTCGCGAAAAAAAAATTTTCGCGCAATTTTAACCGTGTGTCACCCAAGCAACAATGGTGAAAGATGTGAACATCATTTTGTTCTGAAAGTGAAAAAAACGTGTTTTTTACATATAAAAAACACATTTGCATAATAAATACCTTAAAGTACTTCTGAGTAATAGGTGCTAGATGTTTTTATATTAATCCCCCCCCCCCAACAAAAAAATACCAATATTAGGCCCCCCCAAAAAAAATATTCGGTCTCTGGTCAGACCAAAGTTCCGGTTTTTTGGTTGTTTATTTTTTCAAGCTTGGATTCTACAGACAAGGTTGGGTACTATTTTGCTTTTTTGGTGTCCTCATGTACATTGGTGTCCTCCATAATTTGCCTTGGTGCTCTCGATCATTTGCCTTGGTGCAATTTCCCATTCCTTAGTGCTCTTTGGTAAAAAAAATTGAGGAGGTGCGGAAATAGAGGGCGCTGTTGGAGCTACCGCGGAACATTTTGAAAAAAAAAAAAGATTGACGCGCATGATTAAAATCGACGCGCGCGCTGACCAGAGACCGACATATTTTTTTTTTTGGCCTTAGTAATCCTTTTTTTCTGGGTTTGCAAAAACAAATATATGCATTACTAAGCATTCATGAGCAGATTATCTTCATTCCATATGTTTATGGCAACAACATTGAAACAAGAACCCTTTTATTCACACCGGTCTATTTCATTAAAGCATAAGGACAGTCCAGTGCAGTCCAGTGTTATAGCTAGAGACTTTTTAGTGGTGGGTGGGACTTCACCAACTTGGACAAGCGACAAGCCATTTTAGCGAACAGAGCCTCGCGATCAGCGGCCGGGGTTAACAACATGATCAGGAACATGAGGAACAACAAAACATGAAGTATAGTGTACATGTTTGAATATGTAAAAGTGACCTGTCACCTGAAATAAAACAATTAGGCACTGAAATTACAAATTCTGAACTAGATGATTAAAAGTTAAAAACAAAATATCTTACCATTCAAAATTGTTAGACAAGTTTAAGCCTGTATCTCCTCTCTTTCTTGGCAGCCCATAGCTTGACTGCATCCAAAATGGATAGTTCTCTGAGCTGGACCAGAAATGGTGATTCTCATGAGACATTCTAGTGTGTCCTCTCCCATCCTGTTCCTGAGATCAGTTTTCACCATTTTCATTCTGCTGAAGTCCCTTTCACAGTCAGCTGTGTGTGGAGGGATAGTTTTGTATATTTTGGCCAGTACTGAGAGGTTTAGAAACATGGACACAAGTGTTCTTTGGCACAAAAGCATTTCAACCATTCCACCTGTTGCTGATTCTAACTCTGATGGTCCGATTGAATCCACATAATGCCTAATATCAGCCACTTCAGCTTCTACAGTGGCTGGATCTAGTCCAAACTGTTCGGTCAAAATTGCTATGGAGGATTGTAGCTCTTCTTCCTTCTCAGGAGCATAAAATCTTCTATCTCCAAACTTAGCAAATGAGGCCATTATATCATCATCTTGAAATCTGTCTGATATGTTCTCTTGTAATTTGGTGATGTAAGGCCTTCTCACATGGGAATCAAACTTCTCCAGGATTGCAGAAGTGGCTTCTTCATCAGCATTGTCCAAATTGATGTCATTCTTGTGAAGATTGCTACCAAGGCCTGAAAGTTGGCATCATTAGATGACTTCTCCTTCCTGGATTAGAGCTTTCAATGTTGCCTGCTTTGCTATTGCTACCTGTGGGAAATCAATAGCCTCAGTCTGGAATAGGCAGCTCAGCCTATTTACAGTTGGAAGAACATCACAGAGGAGGAGGAGAACAGCAAGGAACTCAGTTTTAGACATCAGATGGTACAATCCAGTTGCTACCACATCTCCTCTTTCTTCACTTTCTCTTTCTAGGCTGATGAGAACACTTGTCAGAATTTTTTTCAATCCAAGTGCACACTTCCCTAAAGCCAACCATCTTGTGCTGCTAGGGTTCAGAACTTTTCCAGTTCCACTACCAACCTCACCCTCTAATCCACCATCCAATGAGTCGAATAGCAATTTCTGCACTGTTTCCAATCCTTTGCTCCTCAAAGCACTCCTTGAGTAGAACTCATGCAGTTTACTCAATGTCTTCTTGAATCTCTCTATTGCAGGAAAGGATTTGCCACTCTTGGATGCTGCCAAATTCAATTTGTGAGCAGCACAGTGCTGACCCACTGCTTTCACCTTGTTTTCTTTGTCTGTTTGCTTTTCAATTTGAATGTCTACTATTTTTTTCACTGCTCCATTACACTTGCCGACCATGACTGCTGCCCCATCAGTACCCAAGCCAACCAGCCCATCATATGGTAACTGATTTTCTTCCATGTACTTTGTTACCTTTTGACTTATCTTGTCAGCATTCAGTGACAAATGCACTTCATCATCACTATCAGGCTCCAAGCAGTCAACTATCTTCAGAAACCTTGTTACTATTTCTCCATCGCTATTCACATACCTCCCATGGATCACCATTTGTTCTACTGTGCTTATGTCTGTGGTTTCATCAAACATCAATGCATAATATCTGTTGTCACGAAATTCACTGAGAATTTTCTGTTCTATGACCTCACCCAGACACAAAAGAAATTCTTTAATTGAAGTTTCTGATGTGTATTTTGCATTGGCTCCTTTACAGATTTTACTCTTGATGTCAAGACCCAATTGGGTCAACAAGTCAAGTAATTTTTCAAAGTTTGTTGTGTGAGGAATGTTACTTCTAGCGAGGAAGTACAAGCACTGAAATGCTTTGACCATATTCTCCTGACTTATTTCCTTAGGATTTGTCAGTAGTTCTCCAATGTGTCTTGTTTCTCTTTGCAAATGAACTGAAACTGAATCACGATGCTCAACACAAATTTCATGGGCTTTGACACTTTCTAATCGTAGCCTAACACAACCCTGTTTGCTCCAAACCTCTCGGCCAAATGGTGTCTTGTTGAACTTTTTACAGTACGTGCAAAACATACCTGAACCTGGCACAAATTCCAACCACGGTCTCTTTTGTTTCCAGTTTGGGTCGAAACCTTTGGCATGTTTCACAGTCTCAACAGTTGTTTTCAGTGAAGCTGAAGCCGAAGTCGAAGTGGAGGGTAATTGATCTTCATCACGCACACGCACGTGCACAGGAGATACGGAAGACCGCGGTTCGGGTAGCGAAACTTGCGGGGGTGCGGGCGCGGAGTGCGGGCCCGGCCCGGGCTCGGCCTCCGCTGTCTCACCCGTCTGTGTACGAGAGTCTGCTGTGCGAACAATGCCATCCAAACACGCAGTTTCCCGATCTCTCTTGCGCTTTCCAAAAAACTGTTCAAGTTGAGGTTGTTCACTTTTCTTTTTGCCTTTTTTGGACGCCATGTCAATTAAAAATAACAAAGCACAACGACACCAAAGACGTAAGTCGTAAGATTCAAGTAGGCATTTAAATCCCAAATTTGTTTCAAACCCTTTCAATACAAAAAATTAATATTTTAATTGTAATAATATGGGACAAATTTTACAATATAAATGATGAAATAAATATATATTATAGTATTTTGATTTAATTCTTTCGGAAAATTACAATTTTTTTATTTTACCCTATTAAAATTAAACATTTATGAGAACAGTAATCGAACGAGCCTGGGCTGCTATCTCTGTGTATTATACGTATACATCGGTAAATTCAATATGGCAGCTTTCGTAAATCGTAACCATGTAGACAACAACACTCGGCAAATCTTTAAAAATAATCATTTATTGTCAAATTGAAAACATGAATATTGTACAATTGCAAATAAAACACGATTAAAGACGGAATTATGAATGTAAGTACTTATTTTCTTCACAAATAGTTACGTTTAAAACAGTTTTTTATGTGAAATAAGTGGTGGACGGAAGCAGTGTTTTTCATCGGAGTGGTGGGCGGAAATCCCCCGTGCTGGGCGGGCCCGCCCAGCGCCACCCACCGTAGCTATAACGCTGGTCCAGTGTACATCTTTAAGGCATTATTTGGCAAAGTTGTTTAAATATAGTTTTACTTTGGCAGTAGGAAAAGTTGCCGTAGAGTTAGTAATCAGCTGCAAATGTGTTCAGTCTTGTCTAACGATAGCTACAGATGCAACACCCAAGAGCTGACCGCTTCTGTAATATTTTAGCACCAAATACTAATTATTAAGCGAACAAAAGAAATCAAAACAACTAGAATTAATTATGTTTGTGTACAAACATACGGCTGTTTCGGTAATTTTGTTATTGTATATTTATATATCATTGTAAGACTGATATGGCATGCAGTAGAGTGATCAGGACCAATACAGTTCTGTTGATATTGGCCTTCCAAATATACACCTTTAATATGCCGTCACGTATCACTAAATAACGTCATCGTGAGCTCACCTCAATTTTCATTTATAACATATCCTAATCTACATGTAGGTATGTACCAACTTTAAACCCAATCAGACATGTTGCCCTGTAGATAAAGGCCTTCAAAATATGTACATGTACTTTTAATGTGACATCACATGGCACGTGATGAGGTCACCGTACGTTACATCACTTAAAGTTCATCTATAACACATACCAAGTTCAACCCAATCAGACTGGGAGTTCCGTAGATACTGTCCTCCCGAAATATACAGTTTTTAATATGACGTCACGTGATGACTTCGTCAAGATGTCACATAAATTTTCATCTATAACACATTCCGGTTAAGGTACATACCAAGTTTCAACCCAATTAGACCTGGAGTTCTGTAGATATTGGCTTCAAATACGCAGCAACAGGACTGTTTTCAAACGTTAAATTGAAAGCACATCGAAAACACAATGACAAATATTTCTCACATTCTTTCAATTGGTAACAGACTTATTTTTGTTTGTCATCTGACAATGTAGTCATGTACAGTGCGATCGTGTGCAGCGCGTTTAGTATTATTTGTGTGAGTGCTATGCGCTATGTTCCGATATGAATATGCGCTTTCAATATGACGTTACATGTCATGTGATAACGTCAACGTGACGTCACTCCAATTTTCATCTTTAACACATCCCTGTCTAGGTACCGTATATACCAACTTTCAACCCAATCGAACCTGTATTTCTGTAGATATAGATCTTCAAAATATGCACTTTTCAATAAGACGTCACATGTCATGTGATGACGTCATTGTGACGTCAATGCAATTTTCATGTATAACACATCCTGGTCTAGGTACATACCTACTTCCAACCCAATAGGACCTGTAGTTCTGTAGATATGGGCCTTCAAAATATGCACTTATATTGTGACGTCACGTGACACCCGATGACGTCATGATGATGTCATTGTTCGGCGCCCATTTCTGGATGGTGGTCTAAGTGAATGCCAGGTTTTTAAAGGCAATCAGATTAATTTCAGTGCCCAAAGTTCCAGGAACAAAAAACATGTACAAATGCAATTGGCAAAAATGACTGAAAAAGAATCAAAAAAAATCTTAAGAAAACAATGCGTGCGTGATATACATTCGCGAGTCACCATAAATGACGCAGGTAACGCTTGCAACACGGGTGCGTTGTCCAACGCAAATTGAATGCGAGTGCGTCAAAACATATCCTCGTCATTTTATAGGGTCTGATGATACTGGACCACGCACGCATTTAATTTGTTACTGTGCACGTACATACACATGGTATCCACTATCAATACCCCAAACATGATGATTCAATTCGAGGATTAATTTGCTGGATTCAATTCAAGCATTAAAGAGATAAACTAGGGTAAATTGAAGCCAATTAATGCAATGAAGCTGATGGCTCCACCAAGGACCAGTTCTATACCAGCTTGCAGCTCTAACAGGAGGCTAGACTCCTCTTGAAAAGCTAGTCATTCTTGGTGACATAATTGCCTTACCAAGATGCTTAAGGAGTGGATTTCAAACCATACATTTTCATTGTGCTCTATTTGTTGGGAACATTGTGGGGAAAACTAGCTCCTACCCAAAAAACAAACAATACAACAGACAAAAACTGTGTCTCCGGCACTAGCAAGAAGCATGGCCCTGATGTACTGCTGACAGATCCAGTAGCATTACCTCAGCCTGCAGTCTGTTCTTTTTCTCTTGGTACTGGATGACTGCCATGAAGACCTGAAATATGAGAACACGTATTGTGTTTATTGCTTCTCTATGAAATACTTTCTTAATGAAATATCTTTAGGAATTACCCTCACAAGTTGTCAAGCATGTTCACTGGATGACACATGAGAAAAACTGTGCAAAACTGGTCAACAGCCTTGGAATTGACCTATTACCTTTTGTGAGCTAGCCACGCCCCTTAGACAACTCTATGGAATTTTTTGTACACTAAGTTTTATTTGTCTTGGATTTTGCGCGTTCCACGTCCATTTGTATATCATGTAATTGGCCAATATTTTACAAGCTGCGTTGATGCCATTCTAACGCAATTGTACTAGGACAGGTCAATTAACCTTTAAGCCCATTTCAATGAATAACAAAATATTATGTACAATCAATGCATGACATTCTTGCATACTTCATTGTAATAATGCATCACACATGCAACACTGATACTGACATTGCACACTGTTTACAGTATAATTATTAAGGGAATAAATGTGTGTTTGGGAGGTATTATAACACTCTGTTTGAGACCGGTTTGAGTCTGGATGGGCAATATTTACCCGAGGCGAAGCGTTAAAAGGCACCGCATTTCATACGAGTCCAAATTTCATGTGACACTGGAAAAGCGTTTAAAAGCTAGCCATGTCTTTATCATCCGTTTAAGACCGGCCACGTGACGGGCTCTAGACCAATATGAATTCGTAAACTGTCTTAGTTATTTATGAATGGATTTTAAACATCGAAATGTGAATTTCGTGCTCTCCGTGATTCGCTGAGTTACAGAATTTATGTTACCTCTGGGGTGAACACTTCAAATACAAGGTTCTTGTCCACACCGTGCAGATGAGAACCGATCTCCTTTGCAAGCTCTACATACTGCAAGGATGACAAAACATACAAATAATGAGACTCATGTATTACAGAACTTACTTCCTATTACACACTACTACATGTACATGGGTTTTGTTGAATTGCATTGTGTGAAAAAATGGGTTAAGATCCCTAATCTAACATCGTGATTTCAGTGTAAATCTTCATTATTCCCATTGGAAGTATTATGACTGACTGTTAGCTGGTTGTTAGCTGATGCAGCTGTATGTTGCTACCTCATCCTTTACTGTGTGACTGTTACTAATGTTGTCTTTATCACCTACCAAATCTGGTGGGAAGAGCAAACTTGGGCTGTGTCTGGATAGCATCAGTTGGTGCTGGTTGATGCCTGCATGATCCTGAAGACACATTCGCCATGACTTCCGCTGTCCACGTCTCAACTGCTCTATAACAGTCTAGAAAATGAATGAATCAGTTACCCTGTAATTCCAAATAAAAACTCCAAAATCATAGGCAACTACTGCATTTCATGAAAGAACAATTATGCCACCAAAGACCTGTGAGCTCAGCTGTGACACCTTTGCACCCTTAACTGAACTTGGGACATGACCAGACTAATACCCAGTCCGGTACAATGCCTAATCAGGGAACAAATTTCCCGTTCTGGCAACACGTATCCTGATCAGGAAACATTCACCGTCCAGTACAAATGTCTCCAGTTTTGGAAACGCATCAATTGTTTCCTGATCAGGAAACATTTGTCAACCTGTAAAGTGTTTCCAGAATAGGAGACACTTACAATGTTTCCTGATCAGGAAACATTTGTCAAACTGTACAAGGTTTCCAGAATAGGAAACACTAAAAATGTTTCCTGATCAGGAAACATTTTGAAAAAGGTAAATTGTTTCCAAAGCAGGAAACACTACTCTTCCAAATCAGGAAACAATTTTCAATTTGTAAAGTGTTTGTAAGTAAAGAAACAGTTAGTTTCCTGATTAGTAAACGTTCTACTCAGGATTTTTTTCCCTGTCTGAAAATGTTCCAAGGAAATGCTCCTAAATTTTTTTTTTTCCTGCCAAAAAAGAGTGAAAATTGGACTTAGGTTAAGAAGTGAATCATCTACCGTAGCTTTTAGAATATTCTTAATCATTAGTTGTTTGAAACTTTGATTTGCAATTTGCAAAATTTAAAATTTAAAAGAAAGCAAAAACGAATTGAAAAGTCTACATGTACATGAGCACAGAATATGATGGTGTTTATAAACAAATTTAAAACATATACTAAAATAAGATTAACGTAAAAAAAGGACATGGAAAAATATTTGCAAAGTTACTCGAGAATACATTAATACTGTTTAAGAATATTTATAAAACTTCAGAATGTTTCTTCTAACTCCAAATGATATTGATAAACAAAGAAATATTGTTGTGTGAATTCAAGTAGTCTTCAAACTGCTAGCAGTAAATTTACTCTGAAAGTTTCAGATATCAGAGTTTGGACAAACCACAGTCACATTAAAAAAAAGGAAATGTACAAAATGTACACTTAGTCCCCTAACCTTTTAAAAACAAAGAGAAATATGAGTATGTATGCTGCATCACTACCCGGGTACCGGTATAAACTAAACCTAAGGACTAGTGTGCCAGTCTAATAAGACAGCTGCTGGCATCTGATGTGTGGTCAAAAGAAGTCTCTAGGGGCCAATAAAACATGGGCCAACCTCCTGCCTCCCCTGTACTAAGGTATGGTGACTTCCAAGAAACTGTGTGCATCTCATTATATATGCAGTAACTAAGAGAATTAAGGGTCTAAAGTTTGGCTATACCAGTACTACTGCACTATGGACACCTTGTACTCTGGGCAAAAAAAGGAAGTTTGAATTATACACCAAAGTTTGAATCTAAGAATGTGTAGGCCCATTCGCCAGTACATGTATACATAAAAAGTGGAAAATAAGATGTACATGTACATACCGGTAGGCCTGTACAGTAAAATACGGAATCTATTCTTGAACTTTGTGTACTCAAAGAAGTAAATGTAATTGTAAACAAGAAATTCAATGGATATAATTCAAATTAAGGGAAATACAAATCCTTCAAATTCATGGAAATCAAATAAATATGAATGAAGAAAGTCCTCAAAAGGGTGATCTTACTTTCTTAAATCTTGCAATGGCAAATACAAAAGTGAATCTAGGCTTCCTGAAGATCAATGAATCCACTTATTCAATAATCAGAGTAACGTTATATTCTCTACCTATAATAAACTTCAGCAAAAGTGTACAGCCTACCTCTATGAGCCTACATTAGAAGCCTGTGAAGCTGCGGTTGCATGGTAACTATGGTAACCAAAGTTTCTGGCCTTTACCACAAGGATTGATTATGTAACATCATTATCACTAGATTGCCCTTGTGCACAAGTAGTATGGGTATCATATTCCATGGTAAGATGAAATCATGCATAATGACCAGTTTTCTGGCCTGACTTGACTTCTGAGCCTTACAAGAGCAGCACAATGCTAGCCCATCATGTGTTAAGAGACTTTTCATAATTGATTATACAATGTAAATTACATGTACAGGTAGTACCTCCTCTAACTTATAACATGGAGCTCCATAGTTATAATGTAGCATACATGTACATGTACATGTACATGAAGTTCATGAACAAACATTTAAAATATATTTTTTGTCAATGTATGGAAACGGAGATTTCTATCAAAAGGAATTTAATTATAAGCCATCAAAATTTTCCAACTCACAATTACAAGGATTATAAATCATAAGACAAACACAGAACATGTATACTACATGCACACATGTACCATTAAAAATGAAGAGAGCATAGTTTACAGTCCCAATTTGACATGCATGATGTTGACCAGACAGATTCAAAAGTAGATTTATCAAGTGTTCAAGGAATGCCATATTTATTTGGGGGATCTGGGTTTTGAGGAATCTAATGTGATACTAATGTATTAACAATATATACTGGTTAAATTTGTGGATTATTAGCTTCATCATAAAAATAACATAAAAATAAATTATGTAATCAAGTATGCAGATTCATGTATTTTACATACATAAAACTTAAAAGTTACGAAAGTTCAAAGGTGTAATAAAAATACCACAATTTTTAGCTGTCCACTGTGCCAACTTAACTCCACGGGTACCGCTGATAACTTACCGACACACAATGATGAAACACTTTAAAGGGAAAATACCACATTTGCAAACATCAAAAACGAAATAATCAAATTATCACGAAATACCTTACTGAATTGTTAGGGACTGACAGTCTAAAGCATCCTGTAAAATTGTGGCTCCTGGTGGGCTGACAGTTTCAAGAAAAACTATATTTTTCCACCAGCGTTGGAGAAAACTTTTTTTTTTTTAAAACTGTTCTTAATTTTTCATATTAAGTTATTCTGACATTTTTGCAATGATCACACACATGTGAAGGGGTACAAGCCTGCTAGGCTGATTCTCTGACCTTACAATTCCCCATTGTGTATTAATTGCTTCGTTTCATCTTAAGTGGGGTCAGGGAACCAGACTACAAGAACATGATAGGTTTTTTTGGTTTTTCCAGCATAGCTACAAACCAAAAACATGAAACAAGTCAGTTTAACAATATTTTATATACATGTAACATACCGGTACTAATCCTCCAAATCCATTCTGAAAAATTGCAGCAAAAGCAAATGTACATTCCCTTAAATGCAATGAGCGAAATGGTGGAAATGAAAACAGACAAAATCAACCATTCTCAAATTTACACCCCCCAAAAAACCCCAAGTGATTCATTCTTCACATCAGTCTTAATTGACTCAATCAAAATCTCGTTTGACTTTCAAATTTACTCATGGACATGATGAAAATGTAATTTTATATCTAGAACTCACTCAGCTGGATAGAACATTCCACCATCTGTAAAGGGTTCTTTTAAAGCAAATCTGAGTGACAGCAAAGGTGTTTCGAGGGGAATTGCTTATCACTTTTGTTTGACTCACACTAAAGTTTTTTTACGAAGACTAAATTTGTGCAATTTTAATTTTGCAATTGTCTGACGTGAATTTTACATCAGTTTCAATATGTACATGTAGCATATCCTTTTATCACTCTCGATATTTTGTTAGAATTCCATTTCCAAATTAAGCTTTTCTCTGAAGGAATGCTGTTTGCACGATAGGATGCATCCTAAAACAATTCCACCAAACAAGAAAAATTAGGCCTTGATGTTTGTCTTGCCTTCCTTGTGTGCATTATATGGTAGGCACACACACTTGTGGCTTTCCTTGGGTTCAGAACAGAAATTGCTAATGGCATGAATGGTATGCAGTGTTTTGTGCATGGATGATACTGTGATAGGCTTTACTCGTACACACTGACAGATTGCCAAGGATGCAACCACAAGTGGGGGGGGGGGGGTCTAGCCACAAATTGCGCCTGGCTACTTTGGGCTGAAATAGAGCAAGGCAAGCAACACAATCATAGCAGTTCTACCATGGAGGTAGGACACATTGCGTGTCTTCCTAAAAATTGTTCCAGCTAGTAGTCCAAACCCTTGTAAACTATAGGCCAGTTATAGAAAGTTATTTCAGAACAAAAAGCAAAGTCATTTGCAGACATTTACATGTATATAGTCTCCAGGATCAAATTCATTTGGCCAAAAAGTGGTCTTTCTTATTAATTAAAATTAATTCAGTGTGTGACTTGGGCCTTGATAGTTATTTTTCCTAGTGCAAAGTAAATGTTGGAACATCATCAAGGGCCGTCATTATTTCAATCATCAATGCTCACAGAGCAACTTTCAACCAATGTAGGCCTACATGAACATATGAATGAATGGAAAATGTATTTCTCCAACATGAATGCTAGACCTTAAAATGAATAATCTCCAGGGATAACAAGTGCAGGTACATGTACATACAGCAATTAACCCTATCAGTCCTGAATCCTCCAATTCTAATTGTACAATTTTGCACACAACATGCACCTTTACATACTGTACATACATGTAGGTTTGCCTTTTCATATCACATGGGTTATTGATTGGCTCTCCCTAAAACCAAATTGTTTTGCTCAGCAGTCATGCGGAAATCGTGAAAAATGGACTGCAAGTTGCTGTGTGTGTACAAATTGTTGACCACCCATGACCACACAAAAGTCGTATAAAAAACCCTGAAACTTCTCATATTAAAATGCGGGTCCTATAACCAACATTTTAATGCAGACATCCTTCATGGATATATGCACATTTCTTTACAAACCTAATGGTTCGCAACTTTGTGCAATGTACCGGTACTGGGGTACTTTATAATTAAAATAAGCCACACTTTTCAAACAACATTGTACAAACATACATTATGTTGTCTCCAAAATAAGAAGCATGTTCCCTGAACAGGAATCATGTTGAGCTGTCTCCAAAATAGGAAACAAATGAAAAACTCAGGACTGTTTCCATATCAGGAAACATTTGCAATATTTGGTACCCGATATGTCTCTTAACTTAATTGGAGATGCTGCATGATGTTTCCTATTAAATACAAAACATCATAAATGACTGGAAAATTTGTCTCTTGTTCAGGAAGCATTGTTTCCAGCTTTTACATGCAACATTTTATAATCCCTAACTTTAGGTAATGTGGTAATGATATTATGCCACAAAATATTTATAATAAATGAGTTAATATTTCCTCAAAACGACGTGGCGGTGAAGTCCGGCAGTCACAAGATACACCCATTTGAAATTTTCTTTGCATAAAAAAAGTATGTATACATGTACATACAAATGTATGTAAAAAGGTGAAAACCCAATAAAAGGTTTTTTTCACATTGGAGATCACTCCCACTTTTATGCATTATTTTGTTCATACATGTTTCAGTTTTATTTAACATAAGTTTTATACAGTTTAAGTGATTTGTTTCCCATTATGGAAAAATGTTGCCAGATCTAGAAACAAAACGTTTCCTGATTGTGCCTAATTGAACTACATGTACAAAATGTACTTTAATGAATATGCTGTTAATTATCGAAAAGAATAAGTAGAATATAAACATCCACACAACGATCCTTTTAAAATGGGGCATTTCTGTTTTATTTTTGTGTAAATGCTTGTAAGAACTACTTTCAGGATCCACTTTTGCGACCCAAAAAAGTCGGGATGTTCATGCCAGTTGTGATGTGTTCGCCTTTTGCGGAAATGTAAGAAACCACATTTGTGCATTGGTGCTTAAGTGACATACATGTTTACAACGTGTATCGAACATTGACTGAGACGACAGGTAAAATGTACATTGGACTCATGTCCGATGTAAACATTTTCCATCTACATGTGTATTCTCGGGAACGGTACGACATCAGGTTGGTTTCCTAAATCAACCAGATGTTTGAACAAAGTGAACAATCAACAGCATGAAAATTTCATGGATTTTTAGGACACAGCTACCGGTATGCCCCTTTAACTACATGTACCGCATGTGAACGCAGTGTCACAGTACTCAGTGTGCCATCATCTTTATAATGAAGCAGTGTTGGAGTCGAGTACTCAAAGCCGAGTACCGAGTTCTCCGAGTACTTTAGGGGCCAAGTCCAGGGCCGAGTCCAAGTACACTGTGACGAGTCCGAGTGCAAAGCACCGAGTACGAGTACATTCAAGGCGGAGTACTGGGCCGAGTACCGAAATCCGAGTCCGAGTACAATACCAAAAAGTACCGGTACACACACAAAAATAAATAAATAAATAGGCAAGTAAATAAATAAAAGAAAGTAACACAAAACTAGAAATGTGTTTGTGGACAAACACTGAGCTATTTCAACCGTTTTAGCAATAACTGCCGCAAAGGAGTTTCATCCAAGTTGAATTAACAATTCCATGAGTATTCTATACATGGTGGTCTAACTCTCAGTGTCTATCGGATGTTTTAAAAAAAAAATGACGTCATGATGACGTCACACATTATTCTAAATTGTCTGTATCTATGACCTAACAAACCTATTACAAATAGAATTTCGAATTTAGCACATTCCATTGATGAGAGGCTTAAAGGTCCAAAAATTGAATAATTCTTAGATAACATGATGACGATAAAATCACAATTTTAGGATTACGTCACGTGACACCTGATGACATCATGATGACGTCATGGTTCAGCCTGAATCTTCAGATGGTGGTTTAAGTGTATGCCAGGTTTGAATTAGATCAGGTCGTATATTAACTAATTTTTGGTAATTGATAGAAAATTTAAAATTAAAATTTAAAAAAAAAATCAGATGATGTGGTCATGGTGACATCACTGCAGATTTTGCTTTTATCTATATCTACCTACCCATCAAGTTTCACAACAATCCGACATGCCCTTATATGTGAATCAAAAAATCACGTTTTTGATGATGTCATGATGGCGTCACATGTTTTACAAAATTTTGTGCATGATCTATCTTTCACCTAACAAACCTTCTACAAAAAGAATTTCGAATTTACCTTGTTCCGTTCATGAGATATGAGTAAAAGGTCCAAAAATTGAATAATAATTTAAAAATCACATGATGACGTCATAGTGACGTCACAACAATTTTTGTTCATAACTCTTCCCGGAATACCTGCATACCAAGTTTGAACCCGATCGGACTTCCGGTTCTGTAGATATAGGGTGTTAAGGATGCAATTTTAGGATGACGTCACATGACACGTGATGACGTTATGATTTGGCCTCAGGCTGAATCTTCAGTTGGTAGTCTAAGTGTGTGCCAGGTTATAAGTCGATCGGATGCGAAAAAAGTCTTAAGGCCTTTTCACACTGTCCAAAATCTCCGGGTTGGAACCGGTTCCAATCCGGAGATTTTTTTCAACTCTTTCCCACTTCTAGAATTTCAACCCGGTTCCGACCCGGGTAGCGTGCTCTAGCCGGATCGAAATCAACCCTGGGAGGGACCAGGGTTGAAAATCTCAACCCGGATCGAAATTGCATTTTTCGGCCTGAACCGTGTCGAAAATGATAGTGTGAACCGCCCGGGGTTGAGTCACTCACGGCCGATCCGTGTTGAGTTGAGGCCGACATTTTACCGAAAATCTGACACGCCGTGCATAATACTTCCCTCCACCACTATCGCCGTCACAACACCGATCACGAAACAATCGCTCCCTAATTATCATCCAATAATGTATCGCTGTATGGAGCATCCTTTACCGAGTCTGGGCTTGTATTATGTCCGCAAAATGTACCCCAAAAATGTACATTTCTCAATGTTAAATAGAACGAATCGTCTAACGAACTGACCGGAGCCATTTTGGAAATATTGCACACACAGCTGCGCTGGTGTCGTACAAAAATCGGACTCCCAAATCGGATTCTTTTACTCTCTTATTATTGGCCAAACCCTTTCACGTGACAGGTCCTTCTCCTAATAGGCATGCGCAATACTACCAATGAGTCCGTATTTCACAGAGTAGTAAATTCACACTGAACACCGGCCTGTCCGTAAGCCTCGTGCACGCAGTAGCCGCGTGCGTCGCAATGCATTATGGGATTGAGAAAATCATCGCAGCGCCCTGTGCCGAATGCGATCCGTGTCGAGAATTTGTAGTGTGAATACACGTGGGCCGTAGCCGGATTGAACGTTACACGGTTCACGTAGCGGCCGTTCCCGTAAAGGACAGTGTGAACGTCGCGTCTCTCCGATCCGTGTCGAAAAATACTCGGGCTGAACCGGGTTGGATCCGGGTAGATTTCAACATGGTTCGAAACGGAGATAGTGTGAAAAGGCCTTTAAAGTCCTGTGTAGAACGAAAACATGTGTTATCCAATGGGGAAAAAAATGGAAAAAGGGGGGGGGGGAAAACAAGAAAAAAAATAACAAAGCAGGGTTGGCTGATTTAAATCACGTTGATTTAAATCACTGATTTAAATCAGGATTTAAATCAAATGATTTTTTGTAATCATTTAAATCAACTGATTCCACTTAATTACAAAGTGTAAGATGATGTTAACACATTCAAACGCCCCTACTTCATTAACATCGACTCAATTTAGGTTTTGCATAATTACACAAAATCATTGTTTTGATTAAGTCAAGATCTGAGTTATAAGTTTTTCTTCAAAGCTTTTAATTTCAAAGAGAGCACACTCACGTCTGCTTTAATCATTCCTTGATCTGTTTACAGTAATATTGTGAATCAGCTGCACTGGTGTAGGCTTACATGAACCATCAAGAAGTGTATTAAAAGTCCCAATCGATAGTCCCAGTCCTAACGTTTCTCCTTACAAATTTAGATTGAGATTTATATAAAACCAGAAATACCATTTCGGGATTATTCCCAAGCAAAATCCTACCTTGGGAAAAATCCTTATACTAGTGGTCTCACTGGTAACGACTTGAGTTCTAGGTTGCAATGGAATCGATAAAAAAAAAAATGTACTCGATTTGTACTCCCGAGTACTGGGGTCGAGTACCGAGTCCAAACCAACAAGTCCGTGCCAAAATTTGAGTACAAAGAAACAAGTACGAGTCCAACTAATTTTCGAGTACTGATAGTCGAATATGGGCCGAGTAACTGAGTGTACTCAAGTTGTACTCGGGTACGAGTACTCCAACACTGTAATGAAGCCAAAACTTTTTTGTTGAAGTTTAATTACAATACCCTAATCACACATCATGTTATATTATTTAAAAGTGTTTCCATAAGAAGATACATGTTTCCTAAACAGGAAACATGGCAGGCATGTTTCCAAAAATAGAAACAATCAGATGACTCCAGTTATGGAAACATCAATAATGTTCCCAAATCAGGAAACATTTAAAGCGTTTCCAGAACTGGAGATGCCTTAACTGTTGCCTGAACAGGGAACAATTAGATGTCTCCAAAATTGGAGACACTTTACAATGTTTCCCAAACAGGGAACATCTGTGATGTAAAAAAAAGAGTGCTTCCTGTTCAGGAAACATTAATTTAATTTCATCTGACTGTTTTGACCTGCAATTTTTAATGATCTATATCTTTATATAACGATATATAACGATAAATCAACAATATGGTATTTTTGTCTAATGAATGACTGAATAATTTCACAAAGTGCCTAAGCGGTGAGGTGTTGCAGACTAAAAATATGAGAATTTGAAATATTCTTTTTTGAAAAAAATATATGTAAAATTAATAATTTAAAAAAATTGTTTTTTCATTTTGTTCAATAAGTGATATCGAAAATATTTTATCTTCAAAAATAATTTTTTTCAATGTGCTTAAAAAATTATGAGCAAAATATGATATTTGTGATTTGTATCCTGTTTTGGAAATGTGTTGCCTGATCTGGAGACAAATTAAATGTTCCCTGATTAGGCAATGTACCGGACTGATACCTGTACAAAAAAATCCCAGCTGTCTGTGGGCCTGACCATCTTACCATTAACAATGTTGTGGTATTTTAAGTGCTTCCCAAAAGCTGTGATTAATACCTGAAAATACTTAACATTTGCTACAGCTCTTATACACGCCTGACTTTACTTTGGAGCAGAAAAACCAGCTATGGATGATGCCCATCTATAGTTGGGATGGGACAAGCAGCAATGTGGACAAGGCCCATCTGTAGTTGAGCCACTCCGATATTTGAATTTAGCCGTCCCAACTATAATTTACTTTACTGTACACCTATAAATCATTTCCAACAGCTCTTATACATGCCTGACTTTACTTTGGACCACAGAAACCATCTATGGATGATGCCCATCTATAGTTGGGAGGGGACAAGCTGCAATATGGACAAGGCCCATCTGTAGTTGGGCCTTTCCAATATTTGAATTTAGCCATCCCAACTATAGTTTACTTTACTGTACACCTATAAATCATTTCCTACAGCTCTTATACACGCCTGACTTTACTTTGGACCAGAGAAACCATCTATGGATGATGCCCATCTATAGTTGGGATGGCAAAAGCTGCAATATAAAAAAGTACCATCTGTAGTTGGGCCACTTCAATTTTAGAATTTAGCCGTCCCAACTACAGTTTACTTTACTGTACACCTATAAATCATTTCCTTCAGCTCTTATACACGTCTGACTTTACTTTGGACCAGAGAAACCAGCTATGGATGATGCCCGTCTATAGTTGGAATGGGACAAGCTGCAATATGGACAAGGCCCATCTGTATTTGGGCCACTCCGATATTTGAATTTAGCCGTCCCAACTATAGTTTACCTTACTGTACACCTATAAATCTGTACACCTATAAATCTGCTGTTGAACTTGAATCGTTGGACGATTTCCGATGGTACTGGGTTGTGGTGTTGAGTCATACATTTTACCAGTTCGTCATAGGATTTGTCTCCAGGTTTAGTGGGGGCCACGAGATTGCAAAGCAACTTGTAGGCGTCGGGCCCAATCACAGTGAGAAGCACGGCTTGTTTCTTTGCTGCAGTCGTGACATCGTTAGCGACAAAATAATGTCCCAATCTTTCGACGTACTGCAACCATTCCTCCTTTCCTTCGCGAAATTCCTCGATTTTACCAATCAAGGCAGCCATGGTAATCAACTATCCTCGTCGCCAATTTGTAATGAACTGTGATAACCTGGTTTATTCTCGATTTCTTGGCTCGGCACTGGAGAGCACTACTGCACAACTACAGCAATGCACGTACATGTGTACAGAGAGAAAATGTATACACCGCGTGTGTGAATGTAACAGAGTTCTGTACGCGGGTCAGGGGTCATGACAGTACACAACAGTTAGTAGAGTAGCCAAACATGTTGATTGGCGGAATATTACACTACCATTCTATCAATTCCTAGGTAATCTTTTTTAGTATGCTTAAATTTGAGGAAGAAAAATCGGGGGATAACTTAACACACAAAAATTCCAGGCGGCTTTTTAAAAATTCGAGAAAGGGTTAGGAACATTTTCCAGAAAACTCACCTATTAAGGGAACAAGGCACACTCGCATCCTTCAACAGAGACAGAGAAAAATTCAGCTTTTTTCTTACTGGGTCGTCTGGCTGACGTCTCTTGCGTTTTGACGGAAGCCGGTGACTTGATGGTCGTTGCTGGCTGACTGTGTGTCCTGTGTTGTTCACCTTTGGTGCAAGCTGACGGTGGTTGCTGGCTGACGTCTCTGCTTTGACGGAAGCTGGCTGACGTCTCTGGTGCTTTGACATCTCTGGTGCTTTGACATCTCTGGTGCTTTGACGTCTCTGGTGCTTTGACATCTCTGGTGCTCTGGCGCTTTAGCCGGGCACAAGCTGGGTGACTGGATCGGTGTTGCCTCCTCCGTGGTGGTTGCTGGCAGATGTCTCTGCTTTGACGGAAGCTGGCCGACGCCTCTGGCTTTGACGGAAGCCGGGCACAAGCTGGGTGACTGGATCGGTGTTGCCTCCTCCGTGGTGGTTGCTGGCAGATGTCTCTGCTTTGACGGAAGCTGGCCGACGGCTCTGGCTTTGACGGAAGCCGGGCACAAGCTGGGTGACTGGATGGGTGTTGCCTCCTCTGTGGTGGTTGCTGGCAGACGTCTCTGCTTTGACGGAAGCTGGCCGACGCCTCTGGCTTTGACGGAAGCCGGGCACAAGCTGGGTTACTGGATCGGTGTTGCCTCCTCCGTGGTGGTTGCTGGCAGACGTCTCTGCCTTGACGGAAGCTGGCCGACGCCTCTGGCTTTGACGGAAGCCGGGCACAAGCTGGGTGACTGGATGGTGGTCGCTGGCTGGCTGCCTCTCTTCTTGTGTTGGGTACCTTTGCTACAAGCTGATGGTGGTTGCTGGCTGACGTCTCTGCTTTGACGGAAGCTGGCTTGCGCTAGCCGGGCAATAGCTGCGTGACTTGATGGTGGTTGCTGGCTGACGTCTCTGGTGCTTTGAAGTCTCTGGTGCTTTGACATCTCTGGTGCTTTGACGTCTCTGATGCTCTGGCGTCTCTGGTGCTTTAGCGACAGCCGGGCACAAGCTGGTCGTTGCTGGGTGACGTTTCTGGTGCTTTTAAGTCTAGAGTGCTTTGATGTCTCTGGTGCTTTGACGTCTCTGGTGCTCTGGCGTCTCTGGTGCTTTAGCGATAACCGGGCACAAGCTGGGTGACTTGATGGTCGTTGCTGGCTGACTGTGTCTCTTTTGTTGGGCACCTTTTTTGTTACCATATACCATAAAATACATGATAATGATGCCAATGTCGACAAGTTGTATTTGTTCAAGTCAAGTCGCAAGTCATTTTTGTTCAAGTCAAGTCACTTTTTTGTCCAAGTAAATTCAAGTCGCAAGTCACAAAAATTGACGACTCGAGTCGGACTCCAGTCCGAGTCAACGACTCGAGTCAACAACACTGGAACTTGGCATCTCTGCATCACGCATCTTATCACAATTTTTGGTGAGCGTAGAGTTCTGTCCAATCAACTATTGGGATTGTACCTTACCTTGTTATTTATATTCGTTTCCTCCTCGCCATTTGACTCTCCCGGTTCCTCCTCACTTTCCTCCTCTCCCGGCTTCTCTTCTCCCACCTCCTCGAAAAGTTCCTTTTCTCCATCCTCTCCTCCCGAATCTTCTTTTCCTTCGTCCGCTCCTTCTTCGTGACAGGATCTGTACTTCTAGCGCTGTGATGTCAGTTTGAAAGAAACCCAGATAGGGGATGTTGACCCATCGGCAGACAATATACATGTATACCGGTAGCTGGAAATGCTCTGGAACGCTCGTGTCCAGAAGACAAGACACTCTACACTGATCGAAGAAAACTTCCACCTTTAAGGAATCTGCTACAGCCCTTCCGCAGGGGGTGCTGAGCCGCAACTGTGCCCTCTGACTGCCAGGCTCCTTGCAGCCGAGGGTTCCCGTTTTCCGTTCGGCTGATCCAGGCTGGGTTGGCATTCCTCCAGGTTGATGGGCTGGGTGTGGGGCGTTCTAGGGGGTGTTGCACAGCATCACTTGTGATGGAGGCGCCCATCTGGGGCCAGGGTAGCTGGACATTGCAGGATTACAGGGGGTTGTGCATAGTGCTTTGGGTTGACTTCAAAGGATGGTGGCCTAGGAGCTGGCAGAAAATGACTGTGTTTGTGTGGTATTATGGCATAGCGGTCAAAAGCATGCTTGATGGCCGTCACAAACTCATCAGCTAGTACCGACCAACTGGTTGCCTCCTCTCTGCCCCCAAAGATGGATATTTTGCTCTCTGAAGCGAGTTCAACGGACCCACGGGCTGCTGTCACTGTTGTCTGCTTCTTAGTCTCCCCATGCTGTGCAGGAATTATTGCCTGAAAAGTTCCTTCCCCCCCCCCCCATCCGTCTAGGGGCAGCTGGACCATGTCATTCTCAAGTGGTAGGATCACCTCCTCAGCATGTACATGTACACTGTGCGCCAGACCGGTTGCGTTGGGGAACCTGACTCAATAGGTGCATAACAATTACGGTAACAAAAGAAAATCCAAAAATGTAATAATACACTATGGTTTATAATATTTCATTTTAGGTGAAAAAAAAAGAAATTAAATCAGTGCATATTTGAATAAAATTAGATGCAAAATCATATATAAAATAGAAGTAAGTAGTAGGTGAGGCGTAAATCAGGCATTGTTTGAGGATCTGTGAGGAGGATCTGCGAGGATCAAGTTCTGTTTATAGATAAAATAAACACTTAAAAGATGGAATAAAGGCCGCGGCCCTATAGGACGTCATAGACAATGGATATGGACATGACACCGATTTATATTTTTTTTACCACAATGGCTTCTTCATTTTTCTGTGCCATGTGTATTCTTTGTTCAGTCACATTTTTTTCCTTTAACAATGAATAAACAGATTACAGTAAATAAATGTATCAGTTTAGCCTCAACAAATGGGGAATATTTACACCAAGGTAATAAACATTAATTAAGTTAATACTGCATACGATTTGTAGACATGTAGCAACCCTTGACAGATAAGGCAAAATGTAAATATACCCACTGAAAGTACACTAACCAGACATTAAACCTATCAGGAAGGTCTTCAACTAGAAACTGACATACAGTACATGGATATTCCATAAGCACCTTTTCCAAATCAGCTGAAAATCATGTAAAGGATCACATTCCAATACAAAACCTGTCTTGAAATCTTCCACATGTCAAGATATCTATAGACAGGTATTAACAAGCACAATAGCCGACCAACCAATCTCCATGCCAAAATTAATACATTGTAACACAATGAGATCAACCAGGGTTGAAGACATTAATATACACGATGGGAATCACTTGTCTGTATAATACAGAGCATCCTTAACCATACACTCTATAAGTACACTCTGAACATGGTTACTTACACGCAACACTTGTAAACTCACTATGTTTACATAAAAACAGTAATGAAATCAAATTCACATTATCATGGATCTTATTAAAGATAGAAGTTGCAGCTACATGCATATTCCAACAATTTGATCCAACTTGGTAGACAAAAAAAGAGGTTTATACTCCATGTTAAGGATAGGTACAATGGTGAACACAAAACAAGTTGCTGACAATGTAATACTGACAAATATGTTCTCAACAGTGCATGCCAAGATATGCTAATTAAAGTGGAAACAAGTTTCATACAAAATGTCTGACACACCTGAGAACACATGATCTGGTTATGCATTACCAACTACACAAATATCCACATACAGAGAAATGTTGAAAACTGATGAGCCTAACAGCCATATATAAAGGAGCAACACCCGTCATTAATAGTACTAATTAGCGTGAAACACACATGAATATGGAGCAAGAATAAGAATTTTATTCATAAACAGTCTCATTGAAGACTGCATATACAAAATGCCAGACATGTGTCTCACAATGGGATTACATAAATACACCTAATACTACAGATATGAAAATCAGGTGGTTGTCTACCAACTACAAAAGATGCTGGCAACAATCTGTCTAAACCTATCTCTAATAGTCAGGCATGAGAATTTTCCATTTTTAAACGGAATTCCGGGTTTTTTTCCATCAAAATTTGTGGTTTCCGAGTTCAGTGTGAATTTGAAATAAAATTGGGGGGGGGGGGGTGAGGGGTCACACATGTATTTCCAGTAAGTACTGCACATCGACTTGTGTACCAATAATAAAGCTCAAAGATATGCCATAGCCAAGTATACTTGTCACAATTAACTTGTGTCCATAAACAAATATCTGACCCACAAATACTCAGTGGAAAATGACCCAGAAATACAAGGTACTCTACAAACTTGTTGATCTGCTCCAAAAAACCACAATTCAAATACAGACCAAAAGTGGTTTAAATTAAAAGAGATTTTTATATGTGTACTACCCGGATACCGTTCAAATATGTGATCAGAATACAACAAAAAAGTGTTAAGCTGTTTTAACACAAAACCTTTATATAAATGCAGAAATTAGAACTAGTTCTCCAATGGATAGTGAGTGGACACAGGAAACAGTTAAACAAATTTGATCGGACATCATGGCAAATTTCCTGATGATATCCCGCGGACAACACCCGTGTCGAATATGTCCGTATAGGGGCCCAAACCTGTACGTTGGTGTGCAGGCAGAAGGGCACAAATCAGATGACCATCACATCCATACTTTCGCGAGAGTTAAAAACGCGCAAGCGAATACATTTCGACAGCAAAACAATTGAGTAGAAGCTAGCCTTCAAAGAAATGAGACGTTACAACGGTAGCCTACAGCTAGCTACAATGTACTGAACCTTTGAGAAAAAAAAAAACAATTTGCACAGATTATAAGCATCTTCCAAAATGAAATTTTCCCATTCATGATTCTTGAAGTCTATACGATTGAAACAAAACAATTTTCCCAATCATGTTAGGTACACTGTCAAGATCTTTCCTGATTTAGTGCACAACGTATGTATATTTTAAACTCTTTCCATAATACCCCTGTATCCGTTTGGTGATTAATTTATTATTGTTGTTCAATGTCATATTTTTTATTCATCAACACCAAGTTGAATTATCCAATTTATAATTAATAATGTCCTTGTTTAAGTCTGACATGCATCCCTGCAGCTTTTGCCTACTTTGTTGCTGCCTAAAAATTGGTTTTATTCCTATTTTCTAAATCATTTTGGTTTGTTTACGGGCCAATTAACACCAGTGACTTCACAAAGGGTAGGCCCGTGATAAATTGAAGTGTGTTTGGTGCAACAGCTAAACAAAATCCCTTGCTTTTTGCCGCCATGGCTTAGCATCCTCATAGCTGTTTTAGCAGGATTTGAGCATACGCTTGTATTTTTTTTCATGTTCACCTTCTTGTAGAATCCCTTCATGTGCCTTCTCCTTTGGTCGTGTGTTATTTGCAACCATTTATTGCGGGGAACCTCAAATCTTCTGAAGCGATTGTCAAGTTTCAGATCGCAGGTGTCGAAAATGGCACGTTCGATCTCTGTTTCTTGATCTTTGACTTTGTCTTCGAGTTTCTTGATCAGTGTAGATAGTGGCAAAGTTGTCCAACTTGAGATTGTCGTCAGCACATGGTTCATACTCTCTGCATTGTTGTTTGACCAGCCTGTTCCTCCATCAGTGTGTTTTGGGCAGAATACATGGTTGGTACTAGTGAAATTTACCTTTATATTTGGAAGCACAATGGACTCAAAGTATGTAGAAAACTGCTTCAGTCCTCGGATCATCTTTCTAACGATAGACAGTTGAGTGTTGAATACAGCGGGAGATTTGGCACTTACTAATCCTTCCTTTCCAAATATGACTTTCATTACTTTTTTCTTCTTCTTGTCACTCAGCCCTTCCTTTCTTGTTAGTCTTTCACTGCAGTTCTTTTTCAAATGCTCGGTGCAGAAAAGACGATTTGAGTTTGGCCATGCGTCTTCGACTGCACGCCACAGACCTTTCTCATCGTCGCTTCCGATGAAGGGTGTCGATGTTCCTTGTACTCTTGCTCGGATATGATCAAAAAAGTGGTTATACTCCATGCGTGTAGACTGCCCATGAAGGTACATTGATCCAGAAATATTGGTGGATCTCCCGTTATTCTTCTCACCACGGCAACGTTTTTGTAAGTCAGTATGGTGACGTGTAGTGGGCCCAAGCTGAAGGTTTTGTCCACCCCCAGAATGCTGCTCTCTTCAGCACAGTTGGAACTGAAGCAGCAGCGTTCCATGCAGTCTATCTGGGTATCTGTGTATAATATAATTGAAGGGATTTTCCCTAGCCCGCGGATTATATATCTCACAAACTGTGAATCCTGGATGTCATTCTCAATGTTAAGAATGCTATCTGCAAAATTACGGCTCCCAATTTCTCCTCGCCGTTTCTTCTCTCTGTACCGGATGTTCTCTACCTGTTTTCTGTTTCGAGGTGCGAACCTTGCTGAGACAGCACGTCTTTTTGCCTCTCCGTACACGTGTGATGGCTTTCCAAATGTCACGTCTTCCTTAATCTTATCAAGTACTTCTGGCACTGTGCGAAAGTATTTGCTACCAGAAACAGGGTCTGCATTTCCGTGGCAGAGCCGAATGGTTGGCGGTTGACCTACATACTCCACCAATACCCTTTCTTGACGTTGTTGTCCCGTAATTATGGTTGTAATTCGGCGTGGGTAATCTCTTTTAATGGACGAGGTGGCGTAGTACCTTGAGATTTTTACCACATCTTCACTGGGAGGCTGGGGTTGTATTGGGCAAAGGCACCTTACACCATCAACTGTCTGGTAAATCTTGTATATGCCATCTTGTTGGAACACCAACCGCTTCACGGGTGATAACTGATAGGTTGACGTTGGGCAAGTGCCTCTATTCCATTGCCCACAGTCATCTGGATATCGCGAATGTAATGTCTGTGTTTTCCTTTCGGCGTTCCGTACATTCTCAACAACAAATGCTTCGTCACATTTCGGGCCAGTTGGAATTCGTTTGAAGATATTCGCTGGATCAGTGTATAGAAGATGGTTGATCGCTTCTTCGTAATTGAAGAAACCATTGACCAGTGGAATAGACTTGGATTTCCCTGAAAAGATAATGGAAATGACACACTTAAGTAATGTGAATATGACATATTTTCCCTTAACTTGTTGTACTTCATCTACCGGTAGTGCCTTTTTGCGATTGCACCAATTTCATTTCTTGGTAGTCTTTCTGCTACATTTTCTGTACATTATATAATTACCCTGACATTGTCAAACAGACTGCCTTAACAATTGAAGAACAAATGTGTCCTTGTGCTGGTTCAGAAAAGAAAAAAAACTTGCATTAAACTGCCCCTCAGACCTCTCAAAGGTATTCATGCTAAACAGATTCATAGTGTTTTCTGTGTATTTTTTTGTTTCAGTTACGCTGTAATGCTTGAAATGCAGCTTTCCATTTTCAGTTTCCATTATCGGTCTTTGTACTGAAACAGAATAATTTTGTGTATATTCTATTTCAAATGTAACTTTTGCTAAACGTTAAAGTGAGATAATTTTTGGGGGTATATGTAGCTGTAATCAAGGATCCAAGATTGGTAGTATCTCCCCTCCTCTCTCTCTCTCTCTCTCTCTCGCTCTCAATCAATTTGTCTGTTATTCTCTTTGTGAAATTATTACATGACAGCCAGACGTATACAATAATCATCCAAATAGTAAGCTTGTATTAAAGTGCCCTACCTCTCAAAATCATAATACATAAATAAAACTTGTAAGTATTTGATGAAATAAACATCAACACAACAGCTTAACGAAGTGGCTCTGAAGATATGTCTTGGAAAAAGTTTCCCAAGATATATCAGCAGTGTGCAAGGTAGACGCGAGCGCATCCAGTCCATGCAGGTGCAGCTTGGTGAATCCTCATTGCTGGGAAAGATCACTTCATATGTATGCAGCCCACACACCGTCTCACTCTTGACCTGTATAATCGGATAAAGTTGTAAAATTGATACCAATCATTGAGTATCAATACAATTTTGAGTGCATGTATGTTTATTAAATGTTCTTGCAGCTATTTTTGTAACAGTGAATAAATCGCCAAGCAGCAGGGTGTAGGGCAAAACAATTATCAAAATTAATTTCTACTGCAAAAATAATTAATGACGGCAAAGTAAATTGAAGTGAAAGTAAAATTTGAATCATCTTTGAATGTTGATGACTTCCGGGTTGAAAGAAAAGGGTCAATGTATATGTGGGAAAAACAAATGTGTTTGCAAATGTGCATGAGTTTAAAAATTAAACAAAAAATTCATCTGATTATAAGCTTTGATGATTTGCGGTCACTTTTGAGGTAATACAATCTGTTACATAGACAACTATTGCTAAAAACCTTTACCTGAAAGGTCTCTTGTGCAAGCCTTCTAACACAGTGCTTAGACGGGGATTGTGCAGATGTCATTCGACTTAGACAATGACGAACAAAGTCTGGTGGTCTATTGTGCAGGTAGACAGGGATTTCTTGTTGGTATTTCCTCCCGTACTCTGTGCTTGGCATGACATTGCTCAGCATGTACCTATGAATGTTCAAATGTACATTTACAGTTATCAATATGAAAATAGCACTGAGTATTTCTGGATGCCAAGGTTTGTCTTATTGTGAAACCATCATGCTGCAGTGCATTTAAATCAGCTCACTAAATCTTTACATAAAAATGAAGGAAGAATAAAGACCATATCGTTTATAACTGGTTGGTCATACGTAATCATGAATAACAAGAAGAAATGCTCAAGTAAAGTGATTCATAATGGGTTTGATTTGCTATAAGAAATCAAGTGCAATAGAAATATTTTGATGGGTTGTGAAGCTGTACATACTGTCTCATCTGGTTTGGCAGGTACTCCATGATGAGCGTGCTCAGCATTGTAGACAAGGACTGGCCGGTCCTTTCCGCCAGGTATTTGTGCTTGAACACTCGATTTTGTCTTTCAAGTCCATTGTTTGTGTGGGCTTTTAGACAGACCTCGGATTCCCTCCCGTCAACAAAACCCACAACTATGCCACAACCATCTCTACGAGGATGAGTCCATGTTCTTTTCAAATAAAATAAAAGAGAATTGCCTTAATGAATATTATTAACAGACGGCATTTCCAGGATTATATATTTTTCATTATTTGCCAATATTGAGTTTTGGTAGGGGCAGAGTAGACTATAACAATCCCTTGTTAGAGCGCTGGCCCACAAAATGTAACTTTATCTGTCCCTAATTTGTGATTTTAAAAGTCATATCCTTTGTGGCTTACTTGACCCTATGTTCTCAATCTGCCATCGACAGCAAACTAAACAACAATAACTAGACCTAGGAAGAACTGTTTATTGCTTTGCTTTGCTCAGCTCATTGTAGCGTGTCGATTTGGGGGTTTTCGGGACACAATCAACTGACAAACACAGGTGATAATATTCGTTGAAAAGTTGGTTTTATTTCTCCAACACTAGAACACTTCCTTTAAGACAACTCCAAACATGTGACTGACTAGTGGAAATGTCCGAAACTGGAAAATAGCGTCCCGTGAATGGGTTGTTTAGTCTCTTTTTCAGGGGCTCCGGTCCGCACCGTTGAAGTGGTATAGGGCCCTCAGTTGACAGGTCGTCTCAGACGCCTCATTATATTCTTCCTTTAGTTAAATGCACGAAAGCGATCTCAAACAAATAGTAATTCTTTGTGATTTAGTTGGAAAAAATAACTAAAGCTGTGAGCTATGTCTTTTTGTGATTTGGAATGGAATGGCCTTCCCTTTTCTAGCTGTTCGATGTAATTAGTGCGGAACGAACAAACAACCTAGAAACTATACATGTAGGTCTTTCCATTAATTGGGAAACCTTTTATGACATTTGTGGATTAAGTAAAAGGGGTAAGCACTGCAGAATATTTTTAGGATTTGTTTGACTCATTTTTTGGGCACGTTTCTGAGTATTATGCTATTCGGCATGATATTTAAAGGCAAAAGTGTTTTCCGTTTTTAGCTTAGTTGGTTAGTATTTTATACAGTTTATTCATATTTCCCCTTAATGAATTCAGAATAGCTGAGAACTTATCAGACCATTCCAAACTTGTATTTTGTAAAAATATATTTAAGTCTCAGTGCTATATTTAAAGAACTCTGCACGTTGATGCTAAATGTTTAACTCTTTACATAATAATATTTGTGAAAATATCATATTTCCCCCAAATGAAAGGCTGAGAACTTATCACACCATTTCAAATTTATATTTTGCAAAATTATATTAAAATCTTAGTCCTATTATTCAAAGAAATCTGCTCGTTGATGCTAAATGTTAAACTCTTTTTAAAAATAATGTTTGTGAAATTTTCAGATTTTACGGGACAGCACTAAAAGTTCACATGAAATTTCTCAAATACATGTACATGTTATCAATGGTCTTTAATTCCTTCAGGAAAACTGTTGAATAAGTACCGTATCTCTAAAAAAAAGTTGAAGAATCCATGTTACAGGGGTAAAAAAAATGTCATGCTGAACAAATCCAAATGGCTTAAATCTTTCTTAACCTAGGGGGTTTGCAAAATCGCTTTTAAACCGGATCAGGACTGTTAGGGTTATATAGTGTGAAAAGTCACAATCAAAATGAAGTTTCTGATCCCATATACGGAATCTCCATTAAAAAAGTTATGTCACCCAACTTCATGAAAAAGGAACATGTAGATCTAAGCAAGAGTAAATTCAACCACCACCTATAAGTTTAATCCCTTGTCACCTGACTTTTGGAATTGCATTGTTTTCCCAGTTAATTATTCGAATGAAGGCATGGGAACCATGTCCGTCATAGATGAGGAGGATTTTCTGTCGGTTCTTCCTTGAATATACTTCTGGAAATAGTTTTCCATGCAGGATAAGCCCTTTTCACACGACGCCAAAAAACTCGCAACTCGGAGAGATTTTTTTCAATGATTGAGAAATATTACAAAATGGCCATCGTGTGAAGGGAAACCAATGCTTGAGAGTGACCAGCTTCCCTTGCGAATTTCTCTCAAACATTGAGATATTTTGGTGGAGGTCCTGACCTGCGACAAAAATTACGCTAGCGGAAGTTTTCTCATGGAATGCTTGCGAAACCTTCGTGTGCAACCGAACCTTGCGAATTGAACAACGTCCCTTGCGAACTGTTGTCCAGTGCGCATGCGTAGTGGCGTCCCTCCGCACGTGCGTGTGCATGACCAAATGGAGAGTACAGCTAGCTGTGTATCAAAGCGCTACACGGCACCAACCGGCCCGTAAACCGCGTGGAATAATATTTATTTCTACCCAAAGAGACTGTTCAAAATTACAAAAAAAAGTGTCATTACATTGAAAGAAGACTGCATTAGGTTGGCAAAGCCATTTTGTAAGAATAAAAAAATATTATTGATTCTAATTTGACCGAAACAAAACAGGGGCCCTACGCTACACAATCGCCAGTCACTGCGTAAGTTGCGTGTTGTTCTTGATTTTCTTGAGCTCATTAAATCACCGCAAACGAAAGAGACAGCTGAAAATTCAGCGAGAAAAAACTGGGCTTCCTTCCTCGAGAAGGTATTGTCATGCACTTCGTCTTCTTTTCTGTCGGATTTGAAGACGTCTGATATGATACGCTATAATTTATGAAATGATTTTACAGAACTACGGACATGCAGGATGCTTGATAAAATGTGAAATATGTCTGAATCTCCGACTATTTTATCTTTGTCATGCATCTCCTTTGATATGGCGCTCACTGATTAATCCGCAGGAGACCCAGCCCAGTAGAGTCATACAAGCCACTGAGAGTATCACTACTGTTAACAGGATTTCCTTGAAAATCGTCCAGCTCAAATGTAAAGTTCCCATTGGTCCCATATTGCTGATTCCATCCGGAAAGAAAAACCTCTTCGCGCGGCATATAATGCCTTCTTTTACATAGCCCTTGTTCATGTGAGCAAATTGCTTCACAAAACACCTGTAAATCACATCACAAAACACATGTAAAGATCTCGTGACACGATATGCATCCATCTTTCTACCTGGTCCATATACAGAGTCCATACGGCCTTGATGAGGACATCACGGTGATGGTCAAGTTTCATCGATCTAGTGGCTACTCCTGTGCAGAGTGCTGCACCTTTCCTTTCGCTGGTCAACGTTGTAGTTACATGTACCTTATGAAAACTGGTCCGGTGATCACTTTCACACTTTTGGCACTTTTTTGGAAATTGTCAGTCTTTCCCATGCCTCTTCCCACACTTGTTGCAACGTTTATTTTCCCGTAACCACATGACTTTCTCTTCCACATTCAACCTGAGGAACTTGTCTCAAGTAAGAAGTGCTCAGACTCACTTGTTACTGATTGCTGCTACCTTTACTCGAAACACCAAGAATTGTCTAAGACGGACAATTTAAAGCTGTCTTTCCGACTGTGTGACGTACAACACAACGTGCCAAAATCTACAATCAAATCACATACCAAACTACTAATTACTATCTAAAGTAATTAACAAGGTATGATAACATTGTTCGCATTGTCAGCACAATGCTAGCCCAAGGGAGCAGGGACGTTTGCGTAGCTCACCAAACAGCATCGACCCACCCATTGGTACGTCGCCAAAAACAAGCACACTGGCGGTATCACAAAGGAAATTTCCTTGCCCTTTGTGCCCAGAACAATTCATACACCAGGGCCATTTAGCAGAACACCTTTGGACGGGTCCACACAGCAAAGAGAAGATTTCCTGTTTTGCTACATATCAAATTCTGTAGCAAAACGTGTCATACAGTTCAAGAAAGTAGGTCACAGGCAAAGACTCATCAAAAAATTCTCAAAAAATCCCAATCTACATGTAAAGCACCACATCCCACGCATCTTACACGTGTTACTTACTCAGCACAGGAGGAATCAATTGCTCATGCTGGCACTTCAAACTCTCCCACAAGTCCTTGAGTAAATCAGTGGTATCACTGTGATATATGTACAAGGTGAACTTTCAAGCTGAGACAGCATTGGCCGAACACATGAAGGGACACGGCAGTTGTAGCATTGCATTTCCGACTTGAGTTGACCTCCAACAACATCAGGTAGCAGACCAGTAAATAAACTTCCATAGACCCCAATGGTAAATGCTCCCACTTCAAAAATTCGGGAAAAATACTCACAACTCTCCAAGGTGTTCGAGACACACCTCAAATTAAAGCTTATTTCATCATCTTTCAATTTCTGTTCAATTTACGGGGGGTCAACTGATGACTTTTAGGAGAAATTTCCATCTGAAGACGATCACCCCTGAAAATAGTCCTGAAGCCCATCGCCATTTTGAAAAACGATGCCTACACTCCATTGCAAAGTAGAGCGCTTTTAGGGTCCAAATTACATCAAAATTACACAGAACTGCAAGCTCCAAGTCCTGTGCACGGTTTCCATCCATATTTTTAAAAACCCTCAAGTTCATGGCCCACAGCATGCTCAAATACCGAAGATTTTGAGGGCATGCAAATCGTGATTTGGCCGACGCAGGCAATTTCGGACCGATTTACTGGTCTGCACCATATAGAGAAGCGAGGTTTTGAAAAATTTCTCAAAACCACTTGTACGGCACGAGGAAGGATGGATGACTCATATTTCATCAAAAAATTGCGAGAAAAAAAATCTCTGACTGCCATTTCTGGCCTGAAAACAAGCCCTCTGTTTGCGGCTACCTTACTGTAGGGCGCCCCCAACGGGCGTTAATTGAGTTTTTGCTCCTTCCGACCCCAAATTACCCCCCCCCCCCCTTGTTCGCTCGAAATTGCTGTGATTGGAGGACGGCCCATCGGCCCTATTCAGATTTTGGGCGCATTTGTTGCGGAACCGCCATTGGTGACCCCTTTTGAAACGCTGCCCCCCCCCCCCCAGGTTCCGTCCCCCTGAAAAAAAACCACTCCGCAAACATTTTGACAACAAACGGTGGAAGGCGCCATTTTGAAACTACAGGTAGCAGACCAGTAAATAAACTTCCATAGACCCCAATGGTAAATGCTCCCACTTCAAAAATTCGGGAAAAATACTCACAACTCTCCAAGGTGTTCGAGACACACCTCAAATTAAAGCTTATTTCATCATCTTTCAATTTCTGTTCAATTTACGGGGGGTCAACTGATGACTTTTAGGAGAAATTTCCATCTGAAGACGATCACCCCAGAAAATAGTCCTGAAGCCCATCGCCATTTTGAAAAACGATGCCTACACTCCATTGCAAAGTAGAGCGCTTTTACGGTCCAAATTACATCAAAATTACACAGAACTGCAAGCTCCAAGTCCTGTGCACGGTTTCCATCCATATTTTTAAAAACCCTCAAGTTCATGGCCCACAGCATGCTCAAATACCGAAGATTTTGAGGGCATGCAAATCGTGATTTGGCCGACGCAGGCAATTTCGGACCGATTTACTGGTCTGCACCCATCAGAGAGTACACACACGGGAAAAGGTCGAACGTACAGTTCATGTCAGATTGGAAGCCATGCACCACCAGCCCCTACTTGTGGAACCAAGGTCACAATGACCACGCCCCAAAAAGGGACACTTTATCACGCAGCAACCCGGCACCAACTCGAGGTACTGTAACCGACTCATCACAATACCGGCCAACAGCCCAGCTACCACCTAAATACATGAGGTATATTGCCTTACCACACTCCCGCAAGTGCCGACGTTAGCGAACTAGAAATCAGGTCCTCTCGAATCTCGCCTTTCTGCGGCCTTATATAGCATACCGAGCCGGCTGCTGGACCTTAGGCGCCTGCGCGCATGTGCTGCACGTCACCGAGCAGTGACCCACCCTGCCCAGTGGCGAATGCGTAAGGCAGAGCCTAAGTGCTGTGCTCGCCTAGCCCACTACTATGCACTAAATGTATTATGCGCACATTTTAGCCACAGCGCTTCATGCAAAATCGCCCTCTGTCGCGTTACACAGCCTCCTGACAGGCATAAATGCCCTCTTAGATAAGCTGACACTTACATATTAAACGTGGCAGAATGTCTTATTACATACTTAAAATTTGAAAACCAGAAAGAGAAAACATGAAGAACAAAAGTAATACACAAACACTTCAAACGTTTGTTATAGGTTATAAAATCTTTCATTATTACCTTATCAAAACAATGACTTTTCAAGCACGATTTTTGGCCTTTACGTCTCAAAATTAAATAAAATTCTTCTCGAACTGTTCGGTACATAATATACATATTAAAAAATAAAAGTCTTTATCTTCAAGACACAAATAAAGTTCATCTCCTGAGATGTCCTAGTTCTTCCTGGTAATGAATCCATGCCGAGGGAGTGCATGGCTGCACTGCACGAGTACGTCATGGTAGAATGTCCGTTGGCGAGATTCCCTGGAGATGATTACGTTGTCCACGTAGATTATCGTCTCTGTGTGCTCCACAAGGGTGGCCAGTTTAGGTATCTTCGGACTCTGAAGCTCAAACCGAGTCTTCTCGGCGGGCTGCTCCCTTGATTTAGGCCGCTGCCTTGGTCCGGGTATCACTTGCTGGCTCTGGAGGAGCTGGGGCCTTGCCTTGCCATTTCGGCTTCTTCTGTGGCATGTGCATTTTTTTCTTGGGGCTCCTCTGGTATCTTCTCCAGACAGGGGGCAGCCCTCTGTGGACAAAAATCATTGGCCTCCTGACAACCTTTAGTGGCGCTTGGGGATCTGTAGACATTTTGACCAGACGTACATCCTTCTGGGGGTGTTTGGTGCCAGCCACTGCAGTGGGGAGCCCTCTTCTTTCCGGCTCCATATTTATTGCTGAAACCTCAGACAGCTTTGCAGGGTGCTCCATCTTGTGGTGTCTGTGCAAGTGGTCTCTGCGCTTCACACGAAACCAGCACTGGCCGCAGTATAGAAACGTCACCGGTCTGCGGTTTATTCTCAGGTGCCGGAGCAACCCCTTCAACCTCTGAAATCGGTGTCACACTTGTACGTCTTCGTCTTTGTTGGGGCGCCATTCTAGAGCCCATATCCTGCAAGGGCTCAAGACAACTGGTCTTGTCCTCATCATTGGAGGTTTCAAAAAGACTGTCCCCTCCATGTGCATCGAATGTTCTCCACCCAATATCATCCAAGGGTACCAGGAGATTGTCTTCTGAACCATCTTCATCTGAAGGTTCCAACTCCTCCAGTTGGCCTTGTACGTTCTCAGCGCATGCTCTGATCTCGGTGTCATGAGAGGGAGCCCTACTGGGAGTACACGTACTCCATGGATCGATTGGACTACCTTGGTAATGTTTCAGCCTGTCGACATGTACTACACGTGGCTTGGCACCCTTTGATTTTTTAATGCAAACCACCACATCCAACAGTTTCTTTAGCACCAGATACGGCCCCTCCCACTCCAGATTTTGCGCATAGTCTTTCTGTACTGCTTCGTCATCACTTGGTGCAGGATTCCAATGGTAGAGTAACTTCTCAACCCAGCATTATTATATTCGGGGATTCCCCTAAACTCTCCCGCGGCGTATTTTTTACGCACTAGTTGCAAATGGGAGGCACATGTTCCAACCGCGCTGACCTTTGTGCGGGTCAATCATCATGGATACCATTGTTACGAGGGTCTGTTCATTGTTATTGAAACTCTCTATGAGACCATCCGACTTGGGGTGATACGCCGTAGTCCTTGTTGTTTTTTTACTAATGCCGAGGACCCGACACATCTCTCCGAAAAGTTCAGATCTGAAATTGGTCCCTTGGTCCGTACGGACCTCTCTCGGCACTCCGAATCGACACACAAACTAGCTAACAACTTTAGCGGCGACTGTCTCAGCATTCGCATCTTGAAGCGCATATGCCTCCATCCATCTTGTAGTGTACTCTCCTACTAAAAAAATCAACTGCATCCCATCCTCTGTTTTCGGTAGGGGCCAACCAGATCCATGGCTACCCTGTCCATGGTTCCCCTAACATTATACTGCTGCAAGGGCGCCCTCCGTTTTTGAGGGGCGGCTACTTCCTCTCACACTGGTTACACTGGCGCACGCCTGACCTTACATCGGCACTCATGCCTGACCAGAAGTATCCTTGTTTTACACGGGCCAACGTCTTCTTCAGGCCAAGGTGGCCACCAAGTTTCCCACTATGCAATTCTTCTATAAACTTGTGTCTGATGATCTAAGGAGCCATAAGCCTCTACCGGAAGGAAGTACCATCTCTAGACTCCCAACACAATAAAGCAAATAATTAAATTGTTACTCTATTTTTGTATTCCATGACTAATGTAGCTTTGGTCAAGGCGTTTGTCACTGATTCGTCCGTATACGGTAAACGATCGCCGGCATGTCCTAGCTGTGCAATGCATTTAAATACAGCGCGAACAGCGATGCGGCCACTATTTTATGCAAATCATTTCCAGACGAACGCCTTGGTCCAATCATCCATGTGAGGTTTTGGGGGTGATGCTCATTATGCTAATAGCCTAAGCTGACCTTTAAAGTTTGTTTTTTTTATTGGTCAATCGTTGCGTGGAAACTTGCATAGCGGTGAAAGTTCATATAGCGAAAACGTGTGACATGTGTACTGTACATGATACATACACATGGCATGCACCAAAAATGTGGTTTCTGACACGTCCGCCAAAGGCGAATAGCTGCAAATGATTTGATGACGTTGGGATTTACCAAGGTGTGATTGGGCACTCCACATATTAGCCCCGCCAACACTTATCTGTATTGGCATACGAGGTCCTGCGCTGCAAATCTAGAGCAAAATATAAAAAAACATAAGCTTTCGCGGACGATTGGACCAAGGCGTTCGTCTGGATCCAAATGATGTGCATAAGAAGAGTGGCCACATGAGGTCGCTGTTTACACCAATCCGCCAATCGTTTACCGCGAACGGACGAATAATGACGAACACCTTGACCCAGGCTATAAGTACTGAGGGTTGCTGTTGGCAAACTGCAGATCTGGCTTTCCCTACATGATGATTGCGACATTTAGTGCATGTACGTATATCAAGATTTTGCCAGTTATCGTTTGTGTTAGGCAGTGGCCAATCAGGGAGGGAAAAGATGTTCCAGCATGCCCAGTTTCACTTTCCAGTTTCTTTCTCTTTTGACTTTTCTTTAATTTATTGGCTAGTATATGATGGCTTTTGATGGCATTCAGCCTGACCTTCAGGTCTTCCTTTAGTTCCTGCTGTAGGAGCTCCGTATTCTCCAAGGGCTTGGTTTATTCCCGAAACCAATATTCCAGATCATAACCACACAGCGAAACCGTGTGGTTATGATCTGGACAAAATTCCATTTGTGAGGGTGTCTGATGAAACCATAAAAAATCACCCGAAAAAAGACTCTTGTGGAATAAAGGCACAGAGACGCAAAAGATGTTATATGTGCATCGTAGATCAAGAAACATGAATATTTAGTGCGTAGGAAACGCCACAGAGTCTACGCAGACAATGTGATTGACTGACGACGAGCGTTAAAATATTAGCCAGGGTAGTCTTACGACGACGTAGAGAGTAAGATTTCCCTGGCTATAGCGAGGATATGTTTGAAAGGTGACATGAATTACCAGACCTCCATAGGTCTATATGCAGTAGTCTTCCCTTTTATCCCCTAGACGCTTTCAGTAACCCTTTTATCAAATGGACACGTAAGCCTGATTGTCGTATCTAAACCTGTATTAAACAGTTCCTCTACCGTGCTCTTCGACAGGTTCTCTTTTTTTCAATTTGTTTGCTTTATTTCAACAGAAAGGCTACTTTTTTCCACGTTTTTGGACATTTCCCATGCCTCCTATAATATGCATTCAAATCGGGTTGATTTGCCCTCATAACATACACAAGATACGCCTGATTTATTTTTGTGATGGAATAATTAATGTTGTAAATTCGAAATAACTTAAAGCGCGCGGATCTTTGTTCGATGTCCACTGAAAAGTGAATAACTGTTTTTAATAATGTAGGCACTATTTTTAGTAAAAAATAGTATCAATTAGGAAAAAAACTATCTATTTTGTTCAGGGTGAAACTGTAAAATATTACGGGATAACAATTTTAGACAGTCAACTAATAATCTTTACTTAGTTGTAGATTATGTGAAAAGACTATATTTTCTGTTTGCTTGGGCAGTTTCGTTCGTGTTGCTACAACGAAAGGTTTTAAAAGTAGGCCTAAGTGCTAAAGGCCCGTGGAATTACGGCTGCTGGGCTCATTCTTGGCGCGAAAGCGAACGCGCATTTGTGACATCAAGGCAGAGTATTGGCGCTGCGAATTCGTAAAGTTGAACATAATTCAACTCGGACGAATTTCGCAGTGAATGCTTCCTGACGCCAAAGTATGAACCGGGCTTCAAGTAAGGAGGTTGACTAAAGGTCAGTTCATTACGCGAAGGCGAATGCGAAGCAAATTGGACGTCAAGAAATATTCGTTGCGAAATTCGCCGGATTTAAAAATGTGTTATTATACTTATGCGAATTCGCAGCGCGAAAAATTGTCGGACGTCAGAAATTCACGTTCACTTTCGTGCCGACTGTGAACTGGCCTTAAGTCATACGGAGAATAAAATACGGAAACGAACAATTTTTACATATTCTCTCATTTCTTATTTTACTTTCTCTCCCCTCGGGTGAGATATACAGGTCTTAGTAAGTTTCCAAAAGAACAATTAGCAATACATTCATATTTTAAATAACAGGTTAAAAATTGAGAAAAATCATATCACAAAATAAAGTGCCCTTTACCGAATAGATTTTTAATGAATTAAACAAAGCTAAGAGTAATTCTCCATTTTTGTAAATGATGCAAATATGATAAAAATGGAGCAAACAATGCGAAAGTTACACTACAACGAATCGCAACAAAGATGCACACGTTTATAAATACAATATTCCATGATACAGTAATGAAAATTTTAATGTTGACTTAATTCGGGCATTAGTGACATACACTCTATGATAATTTGCATTATTATCACAAAAACCTAATTGGTTTAAAGATCGTGTAAGTACTTAACACTCCGTAAAACTATTCTGTCTGGCTTGCTGTCATTTGCAAGAAATCAAGGAATGTATATTATGTATGGTGCTAAGGGATGGACGAGATCATGTTTCGTGATCAAAAGTTATTGGTTGTGCATGTTTTTCGCTGTTTTCTCGAACAGTGTCATTTTTATTTGAGCTGAAACTTCCACAGGTTATGTTCTTCCTTCGATGTTGAGAGTTGTGGTTGTAGGAAACAAACACAATGCATGTAAATCATGATGTTATTATGCCTTTTAAATAGTACACGGTAGAGCGTTCCAGTTCGTAGAGCTAATCCTATTTCGATCGCAATAGGTCCGATTTTGTCATCTGTCAAACTTATTTTTTTTCAAGGATTTCGATGGATTTTGATGGTTATATGACATGCGTGAGGCAGTTGATTTTGATAAAAGTTAAGTTAGGTATACTAGTTCACAATGAAATTCCTTGAATTCTAGAGAACTATGCTCTTTTAACAAGAGCGACAAAATATAAAGTCGATCTTTATTCATCGAAGCTGTTGGGGTATAGTTTGCTTCTGTAGTTGTGGTTATTTCTTTATTTGCATCTTCATTGTTGTATGAATGAATAATTGCAAAAGTATCATTAAGTACTAAAATGGTACAAAATTTTGATGTACAGTCTGTCTAAAAACAAAATGGTACATAAACAATCAGGAAAAAAAATGGTATGAAATTTCAAAATAAGTCATTCTTACTTGGCATAATATTAAAGAACAAAGACGGGGCTTTCCAATAGTGTTTGATTGATTTTGTCAATTCAGAGATATAATCAATTTAGTGCGATACACCAAAATCGATTTTGTGCCACTTTTATGCATGGGCAGAGTTGTTTCGAGTACTGGGGCACAAACTCGATTTTTGTGTTCCGCAGTAAACTGGAGTTATCTCTGGATTGACAAAAGCAAATGAGATGAAACAAAAAGTATTGGGGAGGCTGGTCTTTTTTCTTAAACGACTTACTTATGTTGAGATTTGATATTGAAAAAAAAATTGTTTTCGATTGTACCATTTTTTTTAGGCAGGCTGTATAGCGATGAACGCGAATTCACAATTGT
The DNA here is from genome assembly GCA_029964075.1 of Patiria pectinifera. NCBI lineage: Eukaryota > Metazoa > Echinodermata > Asteroidea > Valvatida > Asterinidae > Patiria > Patiria pectinifera. Next base: position 4,328,188 of record CM057132.1, read on the forward strand.
CGTGGTGCGCTTGGTTTAAAATCCTTTTTTTAGGAGGAATTTACAAGACAGTTGAAATTTTCAGACATATCGATTAATCTGTTTAATAAAATCAATGGTAAGACAAGACTTTTTAAAGTTGAATTTAAGTTATTATTAGCGTAATGATTTTGGAACGAAAAGAATAGATTTTTTTTTTTACCGAAATGGAATTCATTAATGGGGAATAAATATGTGTTTGGTCGGTATTAAATCCTCGGTTTAAGACCGGTGGGAGTCTGGATGGGTGATAATTACCCTCGGCTTCGCTTAGGTTAATTATCGGCCATCCAGACTCCCACTGGTCTTAAACAGAGTGTTATAATACCTCCCGAACACACATTAAATTCCTTTATTAAACAGCTTACATCTTCATGTAAGATATACATGTAAACAATTAGCCGATCCTGACGGCTCAATAAACCTACACAATTGCCGACAAAATACTGACAAAATCATGCATAATAAATTTATATCAAGTGAACTGTTAACAGAAAAAGGCTTATTTAATGTGCCAAAAGTACTTCGCTACCGACAAAATGTGACATACTGTTCTTTTGAATAAAAAAACTGAAGTCTATAATCCCTTTTCAAGACATCGCAAGGAGATATCTCTGGATATTTTGACGTGATTTAGATTAGAAACGACTCCTTACCGCAGCCCTCCCAATAAGTGCATAATGGTAGTTGGAGAAGTGACCACAACTTGTAATTGAGAGAAGAAGGAATGCAGGAGTGAGATTTATTTTCGTTCCGGTGTGTTGAAGATGGAAATTGAAATGCTGGCTCTATTATTGGAAGGCGATGAAGGTTGATTCTGGTTGGACATGACGAGGTGCACGAGTCCCAATGCTGGATCGTTCCTCAGGCAACATGCCCTCCGTCTCTTGAGGTGTCGTTCTCGGCCGATACCAATGTCCAGTTTGGTCAGACGCGGGGCTGGAGTGGCAAAGTCCGAGGGATGGAAGCTGCATGTGGCGTAGCCAGCACGGCGCGGTAAGCTCTTGGACCACGTCACACGCTTCTTGCTGGCCGCCGCCGCCGGGGCTGAGGTCTCACTACTAGACCTTTTGTGGTTGAAATCATCGACGGGGCTTTCTGTTGAGTACTCTACTTGGGAGATAATCAAGTCGTCGACAGTCGAGTTATTAGGGTTTTCTAAACTGAATAAACAATAGAGTTTCTCTTCTTTGTCCTTTATGTAATTATCTGTAGAGGAAACTGAGCTGTCTGGTAGGTTGGCATCTGTTGATGGATTCTTATTCTTATTGGTATCTGGAATCATTTTTGAATCCATCTGCCTTTGTGCCGTGTTTTCTACCGACTGCTGAGAAAATAGGGAGCCAGTCTTGGAGATGGGAGGTAAGAAGTGTGAACCGTTCTCGGACCGTCCGCTGGTAGTCAGTGGTGGTAGTATGATTGATGAACTGGGAATGTACTGTGACAGGGGGTTGACGAGAGTTCTACTAGCTGTGTTGCCCTCGTTCAGCTCTTGGTCGTTCCTAAAGGACCTACGCAACTGAGTCTCATACATGTTGGATGGTCCGTCATGCAGGTATGGAAGTTCGCTGGACGAGCTCGTACCATGCGGTGGATTCATGCACGACCTCAAAATCTTCTTGGGGTTGGCCGGCTCCAGCGGAGGGGACTGGGGTGGACGGCGGGCTTGCCGATCGCGTCGCCTGGACGTGTTGTCTTCACCGTCATGCTGGGGGCTCGTTATTACAGAGTCGGTAGGGGAGATAGGATGATTGGCACCCCTCTGTGTCAGTGATCGTGTGGATTGGTCGTGAGGTACATCGGGTAGACTATCGATGTAACGTTGAACGAACCAATCCGACTCCTTACCGGACTCTTGCCCATCGGCCAGATCAGTAGCCGGTGGTAACAGGTGCACACCGGACGTCTGTTGATTGGACCGGTAAGATAAGGCCAGCCCGTTCCCTTTACTTCGCTGCTTACTATGATACCCATCAGTGGTGCTGAGGCCGCTGAACTGCTGAACAAGTGGGTCCGTTAGAAGGGGCATGGTAAAACATTCCCTGCCTGACATCAAGGAATTTACCTTTCGGTAATGCGCACACCGGATTTTGTACTGGTCTTAAATGTAAAAAACAAATGTTCATGTACAACCAGAATGCAGGGAGCGCAGTGGCTTTCACTTGCCAATCGGAAATATTATATTGTTCGAGCACATAACAAAGATGACTTCTTATTTGCTGCCAGGCTTACTTCTGGAACTGCATCGGAGAAAACTCGAGTTAATACTAAACGCGCTACTCGCCTACGCAGTTGCTGGTGTGTGTGTCTTTGTGTTCATTAGTGTCGAGTCTTAAGTTTGCTCCCTTTTGAAGACCCTCATTTACGTTATCTGAGAACATCAGTGAAATCAGTGTCTTGAGTTCCTTCGTGGAAGGGAGATCATTAAGTATTTTCCCCATCGCCAAGAACACTTACACGAAATCGGTGACTCTACCCGTGCAGAACTCGCAAACTCCAATTAATAATGTTGTACATGTAATTTATTTTCTTTCAGTCGTTAAGCAACGGGTTGCGTTCGAATCGGATTTGGCGTTACGTAAGCGATGTGCGTCAGACGCGTAACCATGCATACTGTATAGCTCGGCAAAAAAAGCATGGAGCTTGGTGTGGCATCAAGACACAACGCCTGCCTAATCGAGCAGGACTCCGGAAATCTCACGTGAGAAGTGTTTGACGCAAAATTGAAGACGTTGTCTGGTACAGCATCTCTGCTGTTCTCATGAATATGGTCATTCGAATCAACATGAAGATATAGATTGTTGGGAAAAAAAGTTTCCAAACCACAAACGACTCTGCCAATTTAAAAGTAAAAAGTGTAATAACTAGTTTGGGTGAACACTAGGCAGTGTTTTGATATAATTATCACCGCTGGTTGTTTAAGGCCGTTATGTAAGAACTCACCACCTATTTTGTAAATCTGTTAGAGAATACGGTGTGTTAACTGTGATTCGATGTCATGACGTAGATGGATTATGTTAAACATGGAATGTAATATAACACTAAGCGATATTTCACTCGTTTGGGTGTGTTCTTCTTTGTTTAACACTTTCACATTTATGGTAAACAAACAACGATAGCAAGGCATATAATGGAGAAAAATGTTGAGTATCATCAGCACTAATTATTATGTAATGATCAAGCATTTACTGTGCGTAAAGTATAGGTTTTCCCGGCCAATTTCCTGAAATTTTCATTCACTTCTAAAATTCGGGCATTCGTTTTCGTCTGAATTTGAATGCACGTCTTTTATCCATTTCAATTCAACGAAAGTTCAATTGTTTTCATTGTCCGCGCATTCGGTTTTGAAAAAAACAGACGGCCAATTACGTGACCTGTGCATTCATTTACGCAAGCTTTCCTTTTCTAATTTGATTTCAGGTACAGCTAATTTGATTGACTGTTAATAAAAAAGAAACCTCTAATTGTATCTAGTGCTGATGGCATTAAACTTAAAGTGAAATAGAATGGTGATTATTTGAAATCGCCCTCTTAAAGCGAAAAAGAAATCTTGTAAACAAATCTGAATGGACATAAACGAAAGGTGGTGCTCCGTCAATCGCTTAATTGATTGAACTGAAATGGAATCGAATGTTCTGGTAGCGAAAATGGAACGCGTGTTCAGAGCGACTCTCAAATTCAAACTAAAATGAATGGCCGATTTTCAGAAGTGAATGAACATTTTAGGAAATTAGCCGGGAAAAACCTATAATTAACAAAACAGCGTGTTATCTAAAGTGAACCACGAAAATACGTTCTTGCTTCATTCATAAAAAATCCAACCGAGAAGTCACAATACAAGTACAAAAAAAACCAATCGTTTAAACAAAGAAAGACATACAATATGACGTTTAGAACCCAATTTGTGTTGTACCCTGTGCAATCCAACAAACTCTTCTTTTGGTCAGAAATTTAGATACCAAGATTAATTTATACATTGGAGGGTATTATAATATATAAGAAAAAGGGTACAGGTAATATGTCAAAAGTAACAATTTTAGTTGTCTATTTACAAGATAATTCGTAACACGGACATGAATAACATTAACACGGGTATCATAAGTATATACATGTACAAAAATAGAGAGGTTCAGCAAGCTCAAAATTCAAGCCCCTATCACGTATCCGTATTTCTTTTTTGTTTGGTGCTATGCCGTACATCTTGTACGTGATGCGGGAAAATTGATACATGTACGAAAAGCGCGTGTGAAAGCCATCTTATACGAGAGCGATACGTATGAAAATCTCGATTTACGCCAAACTTGTGCCGAAATGATGTCTCAAATAACCTCTAACTTTTAATGACATGACGCATGATACATCTCACATTGCTTTGGGAGTAATTTTTAGGGTGAATGTTGCGGGAAATATGTGGATTTTCGTAGTATTTTGAGTCATGAAAGTTGTCTGGTTTATGCATATCGTGCGTTAATCGAAATGCAAGCTTGAGGTCAGCGTGGTGTTATGTGCAACGTACTCTATATAGACCAACTTCCTAGGTAATTTATAACACGGCATGGAATTGATTATGGCGAACGTTGTTTCGAGCCAGTAGTATATGCAGGGAATATATCTCTGAATATTTTTCAGATGGCTCAAAAGTCAGGTTTTGGCCGTAGTCTACGGTTAGCATAGACGGAGGGTTTAGAGCCCACCAAGACACCGCTCTTATATCGGACTCGAGGTGGAGGAACGAGGCGGAGTTGACGCCGCACACAGTTGATGGCTCCCCAGAGTTGTGCAACCAGTACGTGACCACTCCCGAGGACACCGATCACAGATGGCATGATCCAGAGACTAGTAGGACGTCACGCAGGATCCAGAGACTAGTAGGACGTCACGCAGGATCCAGAGACTAGTAGGACGTCACGCAGGATCCAGAGACTAGTAGGACGTCACGCAGGATCCAGAGACTAGTAGGACGTCACGCGGGATCCAGAGACTAGTAGGACGTCACGCAGGATCCAGAGACTAGTAGGACGTCCCGCAGGATCCAGAGACTAGTAGGACGTTACGCAGGATCCAGAGACTAGTAGGACGTCACGCAGGATCCAGAGACTAGTAGGACGTCACGCAGGATCCAGAGACTAGTAGGACGTCACGCGGGATCCAGAGACTAGTAGGACGTCACGCAGGATCCAGAGACTAGTAGGACGTCACGCAGGATCCAGAGACTAGTAGGACGTCACGCAGGATCCAGAGACTAGTAGGATGTCACGCAGGATCCAGAGACTAGTAGGACGTCACGCAGGATCCAGGAGTAGGACGTCACTGCGCTAGAGGTACACCAGTTTTCGCAGAGACATAGTGCATGTCCATGTTAATAGTTGCGGGCTGCGTATTTTTTCTGCAGCACATCGTACTTTAACCAATCACATCACGTACCCTAACATGAATATTTATCACGCTGTGTGGATGGAAGACACTATCCCAACCAACAAAACTATTTGATGAAAATGGCCATGGGCTCGAACCAAAGATCTTGCGATTCAGTTCACTCCACTATCCATTAGGCCACTGTGGCAGCTCGACGAAAGCCGTTCTTTGAAATGTACATGTACATGCATGACCTGGTTATAGCAATGGTGTGACGTCATTGTTATTTTCTTATGAATAAACATCGAACTAGCTGAATAATCATAAGTCATTGACGATGTGTGCTGCAAATTAAAACACCACTGGCGGGCCCATCATTTTATTTTTTTTTGCATGGCAATATAGCCTGGCTCTGCGGTATTGTAAAAAAATTGTTGCCTGAGAGCATTTGAGTGAGAATCGGACATAGTCAAACATTTTGAATATTGTGTAATCAATATTTGACTAATTGGATGTTGACTGATTAGTTATTTGATGTTACTGAAAGAGTGTTTCCTAGGAGTAAAAATCGTCTCACGTTGGTAACATTGTATTGGTGATTTGGTTCAGTTACACTGACGTGTAGCAGAGAGTGGTACCCGTAGTTTTGGAAGTCGATCTGGTTGTTTGATTACCGAGACTTTGAGGGTCTGACGAGAACAGTGTTGATGTGATTATCAGTTGAAGGTAGGACTATATATACGACTAATTTTTTTCTCTTTTTTTTGTTTGATTTATTCTCTGAATTAAATTTTGTTCAATTTAATTGAAAGTTTCTCTTGAGTTTTCTTTCTTTTTCCCATATACTGTCTTTGGTAGCGTGACAAACGTCAAAAAAAACTTTGTTTCGCGTAGCATTTCATGCGCGCGTTACCGTGACTGAGCCTTTTTGTTTGTATAAATGTTATAGGGTCATCAGAAATTTTCTTAATTTTAAATGTAGGTCATTTGTTTCAGAAACAAATCTATTCTTAGGCCCATATGATAAATTATTGTACTTTCTAATCAGAAGAGGAAAATTCTTTCTAGTTACTTCTGAGAGAAGTAATTTAACAAAATAAAAAATGAATTTATAAAAATAAGTAGGCCCTAAATAATACGTGTACGTGGATGCGCGATGCCGACTGCCGAAAGTTTGCATTCCCGACACGTGCAGCGTATACGTGTGAAGTCATACGGATACTTATACGGATATGTGTGCATTTTTCGCGTTTGCCGAACCTTTCTATTTTCCTAGTCTGGTTCCCTGACCTGACGATTCCCTGACGTCTCTCCCGAAGATCGTACGTTAAAGTTAACCGTCGCATTCACAAAGCTATGCTCTCGTCAGAGTGCATTCTCTAGGCTGGCATAACATACTTGGGCAGGTCCTTTTTGTGTGTGGGTATACAACTTACCTTTAGCCAGAAAACACCAGTGTTTTAGCGAACATACCGAGTGCAAAACGTGCTCGGGAAAGTTTGGGCATTTTCGGGAAATGTAAGGAATCCTGACTGTTTGGTCATGTGATATTGACGCCTACCTGACTTTAGATTCGTCAGAACAGTCAAAATCTTTAGGTCTTGGAACCAGACTACGTACTACCAAGGGCGAAATGGAAACGCAAAGAAATGTTTGAACCTCAGCGCCATGATCTATACATGTAAGTGTGCACGCGTCTTGCTCACGTGATCCCAGGTCACGTGACAACAGTTTCCAATGAGAGCTCAAAGAAATGCGAGGTTACCAATGCCCATGGATTTGGCAGTTAGACGAGCAAAAATCGTACATAGAATTAAACTGATAACATTTTGTGATTGTAAATAGTGTTGGTTTTTATCAATTGTTAACAATATAGACGCAAATAACAGCCAAATTTACGTGTACAGTTATGGCAATGACCTTTACTTCTTTCTGTTTTTAATTATTGGCGGAATGCGCATGCGTGGGAGATTTCAAGGGAAGTGCGATTGTCCGAAATTGCTTTTTATGGTAATATAAGTGCGGTAAAACTCAGCTTACAATATTACTCTTATGGTCATTCGATTGGTTATTTTAAAGTAGATCCCATAGCCATTCTTAATCCACGGGAGTCTATTTTCCTTTACGGACGAGGCAATGTGGCCACAGCCATGCTTTCAATATTAACCTCATTTGTACCCCTCCGGATCCGGAAGTAGCCTTGTTCTCCCCAGGCATCACCCCACGTGTTCTGCACGATCCAGAACTTCTCCCCTGTGTCGGGATCGTCCCCAGCATAGCCATAGCCCACCACCAGTACTACGTGATTGGTAGTCTTCCAGGGGTTGTACCGGTCCGTCAGCTGCGTGTGATGGTAAATGCCTCCCCTGAGAAAGAGACCAGCGATGCACACTTTTGCATTGAGTCTGCCTACTCTGTGTACAATTTGGCACATTCAGTAAACGATTTTGTAGTATACAAACAAGCATGGTTTGAGGGGAAGTAGTTGGAATTACTGGTCCCTCGGTGTGGGTCAGCTCGACTAACTCCCGACGCGAAGCGGTGGGAGGTAGTCAAGCTGACCTGTGTAGCCCGTGCGGTACGCTGAAGTGCGCCCTCAAGCGGTTATGAGACGCGCGTGTACTGTAACCATGGCAGGCGCCATGTTCGCACATGTTTTGGCGAAATTCCCGCAGTGAAATGCCAAGATTCTTGCTAAAAGTCAACTGTTAGTTTGACATTGATTGAAATCCTACAGCTTGTGGCTCTCAGGTGAGAATAAGTGAAGGATAATGGGATGATTATAACATTTGGGGTGATTTTTGATGATAAGTTGTGTTGATAATTGATGTTAAAATAAACGTTACAGAAACAAGTGTGAATTATAAATCGGGAGCCAGTTTTAATGCATCTAGAAGAAATAATTGATCTTGTGACCAATATACCTTTCCATAATGAAACCTCATATACTGGGATGATTCAAATTAAGTGACATGTTGAGTTATGTTAGAAATTGAACAAGTTTAAAGTGTATTGATGCTAGAAGTTGGGTGGATTATTTGATCTACCGTCTGCTTTGACCTCCTAAATTGCTTTGTGTAGAGACACAAGCCTTTTGTTAAGGTACATATTTTGCTTTTCTTTTACTCTCAGGTGTACCCTGATATTTTGGGGATTAACTTGATCTGTATTTTTGCTGCCTGACAGTCACAGTCTGGAACTCTGCTCCACATCTTGAGTGGATCAAGCCGTTGGTGACTGGACTGGCCACATGTGAGCTTACACATGTTACCTCTTCACAAGGACAGGAATTACATGTATGCTGTCTGCATTAGGTGAACTACCGTAACAGGAGCATCCTCACATCAGTCTATCTCCAAGCAGGAGGGATCTTGTGAAGGAACTGTTTACCGTGTAGTGTACCGTGTGAACTTCTGTGGTTTAGCCGGAACTCCACGAAGTGAAGTGAACTGACTAGTCGATCAACATTTTTGGATTTGGGACTTGATTGTCTAAGTTAGAGTGACATCAAGAGTCTCAAATATCCTTGTTTTAATATATTTAGGGCCCTAATATTGTCTGTATACCGGTATTTTGTTTTTGTCAGAAAGATAAATGATTGTTTATTCATAAAGTGTCATTGTTGACCTAAACATTTACATGTAGGCCTACTTAAGGTTTTTCTTGATTATCATCATCAGCGCTGGTGTTATAGATTTTGATCTAGAGTTCCGTCCGAGTTTTCAAATTAAAGGTTTTCTAGTTCAGTATAATTTATAGACTAAGTAGTGGTTTGTTCATTTGTCTGACCCAAGGTGTGTTGACCCCAATGTGGTCCATGTGGCTTACATTTCATGGCGATCTTGCCAGGACCTCATAGATAAATATTTAAAGGGGCTTGCTCTGTTTCTCTGTTGGAAATAAGCAACAGGGCAAACACATTTTTATTCTGGTGTCAGATTAATGGATAGATCACCAACACCGACTGTTGCTTTAGAAGGATTATTTTGAGAGCCATAAGCTGAGAATTGGTATTTTTCTTGTGGTAGGTTTTAGCAGAGTGCATTTCGTTTACGTTTTTTTGTACACGCGTTAAAATTTTGTGCGAAACATGGCGGACAGTAGCGATATCTTGCAGTTTGGGCGCGATTGGTGCAAGAAAGACGATGTTCGACCGGCTTGCGCTCTTCTTCTTTGCAGTGAGAAACCGTTGTCTTTTTCGACAGAGTCAATTACCAAAGGCCTGGCTAAGAAGGTTAACCGCCTAGTGGGTGTGTCCCGTCAGGAGTGGCGAGGAAAGACCAATCTTCTGTGTGAGTTTGAATGTGAGGTTGGTGAAGTGACCCTCCCTCTTTCAGGTACTTTTAATGTCTCTGTTGATGGCGGAGAAGTGTTTCTGCGAATATACCGTTTGAACACCACTACAAACTTCAAGAGTCGAGTCTTGGTTAAGGATATTATGGAGAATCAGGGTTCATCCGAACCCCCGACAAGAGAGACGTCCAGGAGTTCCTTGAGCCACGCCATGTCTTTGTGCACTGTTGGCGGACGGAAACTGCGTCCTTTCTCTGGTCTTAGGACTCCAGCCAAGGACGAGGACAGTTTCGATACCTGGATTGAACTTGTGCAGGGGCAACTTGAGGAGGAACCCGAAGATTGTGAGAAGAGGCGACGCTTGAGGGAGGCTCTCCGTCCCCCTGCTGCCAGTATCATCACCGACCTCCGTCGAGAGTGCCCTCAGGCGACAGCTGATGAATACCTTGCTGCCTTGGAGCTAGCTTTCGGAAGTACAGAGTCACCTGAGGAGCTGAGCGTTCTCTTTCACTCTACACACCAACGTCGTGGTGAATCGCCTTCAGAATTTCTCACACGACTACAGGGTATACTGAGGAAATTGGTGCGAAAAGGTGCAGCCCAAAGGGAGAAGTCAAGCTCACTTCTCATTGAGCAGTTTGCAAAGGGGGTGCTCTTCGACGAAATTCTTCTGGTGAATTTGGGGTTGAAGGATCTCAAGACGAAGCCTCCCTCTTACCTGACGTTGCTGCAGATGGTAAGGAGAGAGGAAGCAGAACAACAGGCTAAGATGAGCCGAAGAGGAGAAGGAGATGTGGGTGTGTTCCCGGCAGACCCTAAACAGGCTAAGAGTCGGACGCAAGTTGCTGAGAGACCAATCAAGCGAAAGCAAAATGAAGCACGCCCAAGATTCTGCTACCGGTGTGGTGAAGAGGGCCACTACAAGACAAAATGCGAGAAACCTGAGAACTTGCAGAAGGTAAATAGCCAACTTATTGCTTTCCTGCAGGGAAACGCCAAGGGGCGACTGGAGGGGGCCAGCCAGAAGCCCAAGCCCGTGAATTAAGGCCTGGTGTTAATTACCACACTGGAACTGACATACCTAAGGGACTAGTTGGAGGAGACATGGTAGAGGATTGCTGCATTGATGGGAACTGGGCCAAGTGTTTGTTGGATTCAGGGTCGCAAGTCACCTTAATATACGAAGGTTTCTTTCGACGCCTGAATAAGCCCTTGTTTCCGATTGAAGATCTAGTGCTTTGGCATGGTGGAGGGGGACAGATACCGTACTTAGGTTGGACCAAGGTGACTATTGGTTTTGATCCAGCATTCTGTGGCACAAGTCGGTCATCCTCCACCCTGGCTTTAGTTGTCCCTGACTGCCGTGGTGCAACACCGTACCAACTAGTTGTGGGTACAAATTCTGGAGCTTTCCGTGGTTGCTACCAACATCTTTTTGACCTCAAGAAAGGGAAAGAGTGCGGTGGCTCTGTCATCAGTGCGGCATGTAGGCGAATCTATGAGGATTTTGAAGTTTCACGGAGGGCAGGACCAGCAGGAAAGGTTGGATTGGTAACATGTCGTACTCGAAATCAGGTGACAGTCCCTGCCAACTCTCAGAAGTACATCTCGGGCACTGTTCGAAATGGATTGGGGAGGCCAGTGACTGTGTTGCTAGATGCTCCTCACCTGCGTAAAATGCCTACCGGTATCAACACTGTTTGCTCTTTAGCACAGATTGGGAATGGTTTCCAAAAGGTGAAGGTCTGCGTGCAGAATCAGACTGATTTGGACCTGCATTTGCAAAGGAACTGTGTTTTGGCTGAAGCATCCCTGCCAGTTTCAGTGAGTAGTGTGCAGCCTGATTTGTGTGGAAGTTCCATCTCCTCAGCAGCGGCACCAGCCCAGATGAGGACGACTAGTGCCACCACTGGCATAAACCCAACCCAGAGACGAGAGTCTTCTCAGATTACAGAAAAGGAGTTTAGGAAACTACCATTTGTTTGGGGTCCCATAGACACTCAATGGAGAGACAGAATTCTCAAATTGGCCTATGGTCGATCAGAAATCTTCTCCAGCCATGAGTGGGATGTTGGTTTGACAAACGAAATCCATCATGACATCAGGCTCACTGATGAGTCTCCTTTCCGGGAAAGATCGCGTCGTGTAGCTCCATCTGATTTGCGGGACTTGCGAGACCATCTTCAGCATCTACTAGACATTGGGGTGATCACAGAGTCCAAAAGCCAATATGCCTCACCCATAGTCATCGTACGAAAGAAGAGCGGACAGATGCGTCTGTGTGTGGACTATCGTACTCTGAACTCCAGAACTGTACCTGATCAGTACGTGGTTCCCATCGTACAGGAGGCTCTGGACTGTTTACATGGGTGCAGGTGGTTTTCTGTGATCGACCTCAAGTCGGGGTACTACCAAATACCGATGAAACCTACCGACAAGGACAAGACAGCTTTCATCTGCCCGGCCGGATTTTTCCAGTTTGAGCGGATGCCTCAGGGTGTCAAGGGGGCGCCGGCCACTTTCCAAAGACTCATGGAAAGATGTATGGCAGGCCTGAACTTGGCGGAGGTACTTGTGTACATGGATGACATCATCATCTTTGCTCCCACTTTAGAGGAGATGGAGAAGCGTTTGGCCAGAGTGTTTGATCGGTTGGCCAAATATGGGCTAAAGATTGCTCCTGAAAAGTGTCAGCTGTGTTGTACATCTGTCAAATATCTTGGACATGTAGTTTCAGAAGAAGGTGTAAGAACAGACCAACAGAAGGTGGAGGCGATCAAGTCATGGCCACCCCCGGCTGATGCAAGACAATTGCGGTCTTTTCTTGGAATGGCTGGATATTATCGCCGATTTATTGACGGATATGCCAAGATTGCCAAACCCTTACATGAGTTGGCCGCCGCGCTGCAAAGTAAGAGCTGTCCCAAGCGTCAGACCTGTAGTAAGGATACGAGCAGGGGTTTGAAAGTGGTATTTGCAGAAAGATGGACACCTGAGTGCCAGCAGGCATTTCAGGAGTTAAAGGACAAGCTATGTTCAGCACCAGTTTTGGCCTTTGCGGATATGAGTCGGCCCTTTGTACTGCATGTGGACGCAAGTAGGGATGGTCTTGGTGCCATTCTTTGCCAGGAGTCTGATGGTAAGCTGAGACCAGTTGCTTACGCCAGCCGTGGTCTGAATCCGTCGGAGAAAAATTACCCAGCACACAAACTTGAGTTTTTGGCTCTTAAGTGGGCCATCGTAGACAAGTTCAAGGATTACTTGTATGCAGCCAAAGGAACCCGGGTATTCACTGACAATAACCCACTAACATACATCCTTTCGTCTGCCAAGTTGGACGCCACAGGGCATCGGTGGTTGGCAGCTCTAACAACCTACGACTTTACAATCCACTACAAGCCCGGTCGTTGTAACAAAGATGCGGACGCTCTTTCTCGACGACCACACAGTGATGCATTCTTGCAGTCTTCAGAGAGGGATCAGGTAGAAAAGATGCATATCCTGGAGGCACGACTTCAGGGTGAGGTAGAGGAGCCTACACCAACTCTCAGCGAGGAGATGGTTGATGCTATTTCCTCCCAGCATCTTTTGGATGCCTCGGGACGAAATGTTCCGGATACTACTGATGTGGAACCAGGCCCCCTTATCCACTCGATGGCCTTGAGTGCCGAGGCTATCCCTGCAGAATATGCAGGTTTTGGTAAAGCAACGACTGTTGAAGGAGATGCTGTAAATTGGAAAAACGAGCAGACTGTGGATGAACACATCAAGCAGGTTGTAGAATTTGTTCTGGCGGGCAAGAAGCCTAAGCAGATCTCAACCTTGCCTGAGGAAGTTCGGCTAATGTTAGGCCAGTTTTCTCGACTTGTCCTACGAGAGAAAGTATTGTATCGTCGAGTTCTTGATGTAAAGGGGAAAGAGTTGTTCCAGTTGGTGCTACCTGTCCATTTCAGAGAGAAGGCTATCATCGGACTCCATAATGACTTGGGTCATTTGGGTGCTGAACGAGTTGTGGCCTTGGCACGTCAACGGTTCTATTGGCCGAAGATGGCGGCTCACATTGAGAAGTGGGTTTCCAACTGTGCACGATGTGTGTCTTTCAAGACAAACCAAAAAGTGGCTGCTCCCCTGGTAAATATCAAGACAACATATCCCCTGGAATTAGTCTGCATCGACTTCTTGAAGTTGGAACCAGACCGCAGTGGCCACCAGTACATTCTTGTTGCTACTGACCATTTCTCCCGTTATGCACAAGCCTTTCCCACGAAAGACAAATCATCACGCACTGTTGCTAAGATACTTTGGGAGCGGTACTTCCTCCACTATGGTCTGCCAAGGCGTATTCACTCAGATCAAGGCCGAGAATTTGACAATAACCTCATCAAAGAGCTTACAAGTCTCTTGGGGATAAAGAAATCACGAACTTCCCCATACCATCCACAAGGGGACCCACAGCCAGAACGGTTCAACCGTACTTTGATAAGCATGCTTGGCACCCTTCCCCAAAATAAGAAGGAAACCTGGGGTAAGTTTGTTACTCCCTTGGTGCATGCGTACAACTCAACACGGAATTCCAGTACTGGATACTCGCCTTATTATATCATGTTCGGGCGAGAGGCAAGGCTGCCTCTTGATATTAGTTTTGGGACTACGCCGGACAGTGTCAACAACAAGGACCACACCAAATATGTATCTGAGCTCAGGCACAGCTTGGAAGATGCCTACAACTTGGCGGCAAAAGAGTCGGCCAAGGTGGCAGCAGCAAACAAACAACGCTATGACCTAAAAGTGAGGGGCAGTGAGTTACAGCCTGGCGACAGACTACTTGTTCGCAATGTCGGTTTCAAGGGTCCTCACAAGCTAGCTGATAGGTGGAGTGACACTGTGTACTGTGTTGAGGGTCGCCCGAATGACAGTATACCAGTTTACAGAGTGAAGCCAGAGACAGGGGATGGTGCAGTAAAAACACTGCATCGCAATATGTTGCTACCCATCGGAACTCTAACTGGAGAGGACAGTTCTCCATTGATTATGAAACCTCCAGAAAAGCCAATGACAAGACAGCGAGCGAGGCAGAAATCTTCCTCAGGCCTTCCGTCGTCCCCAGATGACGGTAGCGACAGTAATGATTATGCCTCTGACCATGAGGATCACAACATCATTACTATCTGGCCCCGTGACCAAATTGACGTTCCGGTATCACCACTGCCTGTGGGTGATCACGAGGTGGAAAGAACTACAGAGGAATATCCGGATGAGCAGGACAGTGGGATTCTCACCGTACATGACACGGGACAGAGAGACATACCTCCTTGTCCAAACCAGTTGGATCCTGATGCTGAGGCATTTGTTCCCAGTCCATCTGGTTTAAAGGACATGTCCGTTGATCTTGGACCTGATGTGACATCGTCACGAGAACGTGGTGCAGAGCTCCCTCCCGATGACCTGAGTGAGACAAAGCTGCAACCTAAACCAGTAACCTGGGCTAGCCAATTACCAGATGAGTTTGGTAATCCAGATAACTGCCACTTGGAGGCAGAGCCTAGTATGATGGCTGAAGAAAGCAACTTGCCACTATCGACAGACAAAAGTGCGACCCAGAGTGAGTTTCCCAGCCCTATAATCGATAGTCTCCCCGAAGCTGACGAACTGACACCCCAGTTCGGTAGCATGGTAGACATCGGTGCCGAAATTGAAGTTGGCACCTGTGGCTCTCCAGATGCAAGTAGTTTGCCTGAAGCAGAGGTTCCTGTACCAGGGATGTATATCCCTGCTGGGGATATCTCTAGGGAAACTGCTACTACAGGACCCGGCAGTGAGAGTGAGGTGAATGGGCCCCGGCCCTCAAGAGAGCGGAGACCCCCAAGGCGGTTCACTTACGAAGTGCTTGGCCAGCCAGTGACTCATCAGTTGCAGGCAGGTGTTTGGAGTCACTGGATCCCAGAATTTATTATTCCTACGTTCCTCACTGCAAGGAAGAGTTGCATCGGGACGCTGCAACACGTTTAGGAGGGGGGATGTGTAGCCCGTGCGGTACGCTGAAGTGCGCCCTCAAGCGGTTATGAGACGCGCGTGTACTGTAACCATGGCAGGCGCCATGTTCGCACATGTTTTGGCGAAATTCCCGCAGTGAAATGCCAAGATTCTTGCTAAAAGTCAACTGTTAGTTTGACATTGATTGAAATCCTACAGCTTGTGGCTCTCAGGTGAGAATAAGTGAAGGATAATGGGATGATTATAACATTTGGGGTGATTTTTGATGATAAGTTGTGTTGATAATTGATGTTAAAATAAACGTTACAGAAACAAGTGTGAATTATAAATCGGGAGCCAGTTTTAATGCATCTAGAAGAAATAATTGATCTTGTGACCAATATACCTTTCCGTAATGAAACCTCATATACTGGGATGATTCAAATTAAGTGACATGTTGAGTTATGTTAGAAATTGAACAAGTTTAAAGTGTATTGATGCTAGAAGTTGGGTGGATTATTTGATCTACCGTCTGCTTTGACCTCCTAAATTGCTTTGTGTAGAGACACAAGCCTTTGTTAAGGTACATATTTTGCTTTTCTTTTACTCTCAGGTGTACCCTGATATTTTGGGGATTAACTTGATCTGTATTTTTGCTGCCTGGACAGTCACAGTCTGGAACTCTGCTCCACATCTTGAGTGGATCAAGCCGTTGGTGACTGGACTGGCCACATGTGAGCTTACACATGTTACCTCTTCACAAGGACAGGAATTACATGTATGCTGTCTGCATTAGGTGAACTACCGTAACAGGAGCATCCCTCACATCAGTCTATCTCCAAGCAGGAGGGATCTTGTGAAGGAACTGTTTACCGTGTAGTGTACCGTGTGAACTTCTGTGGTTTAGCCGGAACTCCACGAAGTGAAGTGAACTGACTAGTCGATCAACATTTTTGGATTTGGGACTTGATTGTCTAAGTTAGAGTGACATCAAGAGTCTCAAATATCCTTGTTTTAATATATTTAGGGCCCTAATATTGTCTGTATACCGGTATTTTGTTTTTGTCAGAAAGATAAATGATTGTTTATTCATAAAGTGTCATTGTTGACCTAAACATTTACATGTAGGCCTACTTAAGGTTTTTCTTGATTATCATCATCAGCGCTGGTGTTATAGATTTTGATCTAGAGTTCCGTCCGAGTTTTCAAATTAAAGGTTTTCTAGTTCAGTATAATTTATAGACTAAGTAGTGGTTTGTTCATTTGTCTGACCCAAGGTGTGTTGACCCCAATGTGGTCCATGTGGCTTACACCTATATACCGAGGGACCAGTAATTCCAACTATTTTCCAGAAATAAGCCATGATGTATTTGTTTTACTACACCTCATAAATATTTAGTAGCCTCACTGTCTTTTGAGTAGCCTCACTGCTTGTCGATAACGGCCTTCGTAGATTTTGTATCTTTATTCAGCACAAGATATTCAAGTTCTTCGTCAGTCAATGAAATATTCTGGTGGCAACACTCTATAATGTTTCTTTACTGCAGTGGTAACAAGGACTACAACAACAGACTGGTTCCGTAAATACATGCATTACACGCCAAAGACTATGTCTACGAGGCGGGTTCCAGAGGGGAGTTTTTGGTGCTACCAGAAAAAAATCCGCAGGGCAGCGAGCTGGATACACACCGGGAAGATCATGACGTCACCTGGACGTGTATCATTCATTAACTTCCCGGACGCGCGGCGGAATCGGCCATTGACGCGTTCCAAATTGATCACGAATATTTATGAGGTGTAGTAATTAATTTTACGTAGGGGGGCCTACTTGATATATTACAGAGCACACCACTACAGCAGTTTATACAATGTGTAAGTTAAGGAAATTTCTAGTTCTACTAAGATATATTGGACTATTTTTTAGGGGGTGGGGGTATTCACACGTGTTCCATTAAATTATGTTCCAGAACTATCAAGAAAAGAATCCGACTTTTTAAAGCAATAATCGTAGTCTCTAACTTTTGGTTTAAAAAGACATGTTCGTATTGTGAATTGCTGCTAAATCAGTTTGCTCACGTATATGCTCACAATGAAACACGTACACAACCAGGTGACCCGATGGAATTGCGTAAGCATTTCATGTCTGTCATGCCTTGAGGGCTTTTGAAATGAAGCCAAAGGAACGCGAATCATTGACGTGATTGTGACGCAGAATTATCTAAAGGGTTTTCACCTCGGTCTAATAATCTGTATTATACAACACTTGGATTTGTTCATCATTAGTAGTGTCTTAGTCATGTTTTCAGACATGCATGCGTTCGACCTTTTACGGACATAACTTAGGTTGTTTCTTTGAACATCCCCTGCGAGAACCAGTGCGCACGTGCAAACAGGTCACGTGGACAAATTCACTGCGCACACGTGCAAATTTGAAATTATTCATTGATGCAGACTGGAATTTATATTATTAAGTTGCTTTCATTTCTCTTCGCAAATTTCAAAAAGTATGATTTTACCTTACTTTCAAGTCAATATGGCCTACTCGAGAATAAGGCCCATTACACCCGCCCAGACTTACGTGTAGAAGAGGAAGTCGTCATAGACTTCGAAGCTGACAGCCACCGGTCCATTGCGTAGCAGTTCAATCTTCATGAGGTCCTCATTACAGGCACCGTAGAACCCTCCGATGTAGTGGTACTCAGAGGTTCGGAACCGTCGGCAGGTCACGGGACGACATGGCTCGTTGTATTCGGTGTACGGGAAACAGGAATCGTCCACAAGGCCGAAATCCTCGCCGTACTTCCCTAAGCGGATTTGAACAGATTATAAAACTCCTATACCTGTATTTTGAAGTGTCTTTACATTGTTATTTGGCAAGCACAAATAGGGAATAGTGGGGTGTTTGTGTATTAGTACCAAACGTTTATCGTGTTAATTAACGGTTCATAATCCTTTTTTGTTTTTGCCAACTGTTGTTTCCCAAGAATGTGATTTGATCCGGATTCACTAAATTAAGACATTTAATGAAGAAAAAAAATTAAATATTGACTTGAACGAAGCCAGAGTTGCCGATTTGCAGAGGTTTATTACATGTTAAAATTCTTTGCAACAACCAACGACTATAAAAAAAAATTAAAAAAAGTTCACCTGTTTGAAAGTGTGATGACAATTACGGGATCGATACAATAAATTCATGTGCATCTCGATTTGCAGAGGTTTTTAGTGATGTTTGTTTCTTATAATGTGCACGTATCCACCCTTAATGGTACTCAAGGAACTACATCGTCATTGTCCCTGCTCATTGGGCCAGTGAAACATTCCAAAGACAGCCTCAACTCCGTATCAAGTATATAATATAGCCTTGGGCGCAAAGCAACTTAGCAGCAAAGCAGCGAAAATCAAAAACAATAACCATCTTAGCCCTCACAGGTACCCATTTACTCCTAGGTTGGGAGTAGTCTGAACACAGTCTCAAAATTGCGGGCCATTTAAAGTCTGATAACGGCCAGCGCGTGGATTGTCAGATTGACCTATGAAGTAGGGGTCAACCTAATTTAAATATATACGCGCATACTAATAGGGTGCTGCGTTAAGCGTGACGCATGAGTGTGCAGGAGAAGTAGGCCAATCAAACTAAAGGAACGGCGAAACAGCCAAGACGCACATAACAACCAATAAGAAATCAGAAGCATAGGTTGTTGCCTGTCCTCATGTTCACGTGTGTTATGAGGTCAGGACTGGTGTCCGGACTAGATTGTGAGAAGCAATGAGTGACGAAGTATTCTTCCCAAGGACACACGCACCATGCACAACCCCAGGCTGGACTCGAACCCACAACATGTATATGGGTCAATGTCGTGCGCATGCGGAAGTCCTGGTGTCGGGTCACTGGTTAAAGACAATCTGTCCACGAAAGCTTTTTAAAAAATACCAGAGGTCGCCAAACAGGGGTTGGTACGGGGACAGCTTGAACTTACCCGCAATCAGGTAAGGAAACCCGCCGTCACACTTCTGCGCATACTCGGAGCAGCTTACAATCTCCTGCGGGGACAGCACCAGACGAATGGAGTTATTAGTCAGGACCCGGTACCTAGACTCCTGCAGTGCGGTGGAGGCGAAGGCATAGCACGAGCCACAGATGCCCTGGTCTCGTACGTCGGGAACGAAGGTGACACCGCCCACATCGCGCCAGTCAAATTGGTCTGGCAGACTGGCGCTCTCTGTCAACAAAAGGTGTTGCAAAATGTTAAGCAACAAGTTAGTAGGCCGGTTCATACGATTCATTCGACGTTGACGAACATTCGCAGCGAAATGCGTCCGAGTTGAATATGTTCAACTCTTGCGAATTCGTAGTTCGAAAACCTAGCATGCGTCTAACACTCACGCTCTTTTCGCTTTCACGTTGAGTGTAGCCACATAGTGGTGCGGCATAGGGACAGAATTGGGCATTTTGTCATAAAAGCATGAGACATGGCATGTGAGGTCTGCATACATTGACAAATTATTCTTAAAAACATCACTTTCCTATGACCTAAGTCTTTGTATAGTCTTTATACAATGTAAATAACGACCAAATGCGGGAAATTTCACAATTGCCTCTGATGACCGTCCAGAGGTCAATTACCTTTGTATTAACTTCACTAACTCTATTTGTAGTTATTTATATGATTTCAAGATCCAAGTCATAATGTAAAGTGGCTCATGCTATGAAATAATTTCATATGTAGGGAATTTCATATCTGACCTCTGATGGCCTTCAAGGGGTCAATGAACTTTGCGTAATATAGATAACATGATTGACTATTCAAAACGATACTTTTTTTTACCCATATTTAATTGTAGGGTATTCTTGCCTTGATATGAATTTTCAGATATGTAGACATTTCATATTTCACCTTTGATGACCTTTGCGAGGTCAACGAACTTTGTATACTCTGATTGCCGTTATTTTATCATGTTTAATCTTCAAAATGCCACTTTTTCATGACCGAAGTCTAATTAGTCCAAAAGGAGTGTATTTTAATAAGCAAGTATTCTACAGCATGTCATGAAGTCAGACCCCAAATGTTTTTGTATGACCTCTGATCTCAATTTTCCTTTTTAGAAGGGCAGACGCAGGCGCAACAGAAGAGGCACATCTGACAAGCATCACTCTCTAACAGTGACCATTGGGCTTGGTAAAAAAAAAGTTAAAAACGTGATTATCCAAGTCCATCTGGATACAACAGGGTGTAATAAGCACACAAGAGTAAATACTGTTTGACATAATGAAAATTTACCATTACAAACAGACCCACAGATTTCTATTCCAATCTTTTCGTATTGCGTCTGCCAATAAAACAAGGAGAAACGAAGTCAGAGGTCACCTCAAAATCGTTTGTGGTCTGAATTCACAACATGACTTTAACCTAATAGCTGCAATACCGTTCTTTGGCACTATTGAGACTTGGGTCACGAAAAAAATTGGTGTTTTGATAAATAAATAGGATAAATAACGACAACTAAGATAAACACAGTTCATGGACCTCTCCAAGGGTATCACTACGTCAAATATGATGTCCCCACATCTGAAAATTCTTTTCATGGCACAGAGAATTAAGTTTTAGACTTGGGCCATGAAAATTGAATATGAATATCCACAGATAGGCTATGGTTTTACAAAGGTCATGACCTCTCGTATAAGGTCACCAGAGGTTGAATATGAAATGGCATACATATGAAACTTTTCTTCATAGCACGAACACCTTTCATTTAAACATGAATCATGAAAAACATGAGGTTTACAGAACAAATCTTACAAATAGCTATAAACAGGTTAACAAAGGTCACTGACCTCTCAAAGGTCACCAGAGGTCAGATATGAATTGTTCCCACATCTGATCGTTATTTTCATTGAATGAAGACCTAGAACAAAAATCCTTTGGCATATTGCCGCACCACTAACACTGCTTTCCCTTCATTCAGATTTCGTCTCGGTCAACTCAAGACATCTTTAAATGTGAAGAAAAGTCCCTGTTAAGTGAAACCTTGACTTTTAATTTCAGCAATGTCAGTATACCAAGAACACGCTTTATACCCCGGCAACAGAATATTCTGAATAATTGGTAGCAGCACAATCGAAATCTCCATGCACGCCTATGCTAGTGACAGTGGGGTGAAATAGTCGAGATACCCCCCCCCCCCCCTTAGCGCAACTTCTGTATTACCTGTTGTTACCCCATTAAATTGTCCCGAAATGTATCTGTGGTTATAGGATTGTTTCCTCTCGGGCATGGAAAGACCTAATAATATGATTTTACTGTACATGTCAACAAAAAATACCAAATTTATCCTGTGGATTGCAGAAGGCTTTGTTATAACACCAAGAAAACGAAAAAAAGTGTTCTTTCATTGCTGTCCAGCAGACTGTCTACATCTGCTTAAGATGCTTCATGCATGGCTGCCGCAATACCCTGCGCAATATGGTACGTTCATCTTGAGAAAGAATTCAATTTCGGATTGAACTTGATGCAATGTGACATATCATGACTTTGAAGTTACATGTCTTTCTGTGCGACCAATCCAACATGCACTGATGCATAACGCTACAAGTAAAACACATGTGCGAAACTTTTGTACTCTATCCGAAGAGTCTTAAGCTGCAGCAGGCCTTGAATTTAGCCATGACCTATAAGGAGACTAATTTGGCACAAAGTCAGAAACTGGAAATGATTTGGGATCAGTTGGATGAAACTGCTAGACAACTCCGGGGCCGGCAAAATAAAACTTGGTTCAACAATTGAACCTTCACTTTGTGGTGTAATAATTTTAAGGACATGCAGAAAGGAAATCTTTCATTTGTTTCCCCCATGTAGTATACGTATACGTGTTACCACGGGCATATATATTCAGAGAAGGGGGATGGGGGACATATAACCCCTCCCCCTTGACCAGGTGGGAAAGGTCATCAGATCAATATAATTTTGTGCTAAGACGGTCCAAGACACTGAAGAAAAACATTAAAAGGTAAAATACAACATTTGCTTTTGCTGTAATTATCAGAAATGGATGGATTAGGGGTTAGTATTTTATAGCAAATATTGCTACAGAGACTTGTTTAAAGTTGTGTGTTCTTGGATGCTGAAAAAAAAAAATGCTGTTCTTATAGACTGGTTCCCTGACTCTACTTCAGACGAAACAGGACAATTTATAAACGTCCGGGAATTGTCAGGTCAGGGAACCAGAGTAGCTAGTTTGCACCTATTCACGGATATGTAACTGATTGCAAACAAAATGTGGGACTTACTACATTTTGTGAATTGGGGGCATTGAACAAAAAAATTGTCCGTCTTTTTTTTTGGGCGGCCGTGAAAATGACATCATAGAAGGTGTCATGGTTTCACAGGATGCTTGAGACTATAATTCACTTACAGTCAAAAGAATTTTTTAATAATTTGGTAGTTTGTTTTATACTTGCATATATTGTATATTACCTTTAAACTTGACAGTAAAAACGCAGTAATGGATGTATAGAGGCGCGTCTGTACATTTTATGGACAATAAATATTCATGACTGCGTTATGAACAGCGCCACCTAGTGTCATATGGTGACCATCCCAGTCCCAAGCGCCTCCAGACACCCCCCTCCCCCCGGTTCGCCTGCTTTTCAAATTTACAGCATTATATGTTTATCACTTACCAATTTGAGTAATTTTGTCTGGGATGGTTGGTGGTGGGTAGGCATTTTTCCATTTCTTACCGCCTGCCCGACGTTGCATATCACCCATTGTCATGTTGTCATAGCGACTGTAGTGCTTGGCTGTCCAGCTGGGCTGGTGCTTGTTTATTTCTGCATAAATTAAAAATGGATATGTTGTATACCACAATAATATTGTTGCTTCTCCACTGATATTAATGATGTGCTGGATAGTACTTCGCTCGTGCCCCCCGCCCTGACAAACAGGGCGCTTGGACAGGCTGATGAGCTTAACAGAATCTTGTGAAGGAAGTTGGGATGGTATTCGGGTAACTTATCATGACCTATATAAAAAGACATCTGGCTGCAGCTGTATAAGACCGCAGTTAGCCAATGCGCGCAAATGCTATCCGAAAACTTTCTCATAGAAATGCACACATTCCATACCGGATGTGATTTCTTTTTCATTGCGGATCATGTGGGCACATTTTAAGCGTCGCAAAATATGCATCGTGAATTCGAAACGGAGCCTGAGCAAGTGACGGGAATTGAACATTTACAAAACAGAAAAGTTTTACAGATTTTCCTACATTATTACGCTTATCAACGGGAAAAAAAGCTTTTATGAATGGGAATAAAAGAGTGATGACTCAGTCTCAACGGCTGTTTAAAACCTTGTAGGGTCGTGGGCTCGTGGCCGTGATGACTTGAAGGTCACATGTCACGCAAAATCTAGCCAATCAGAGCGTAAATTCATCAGCCCGTCCCATCGTCCTGTTTGTAGGGCGGGGGTACGAGCGAAAGACAGCACTCGATTGACGTTTTGCAAAATGTCACGTGATCATTCTAGACCAATGAAATAAGACTAACCATGGCCAGGACGTTACGCGGTATTATAACAATTCGATCTGTGCTGGTCCCAGAGGGCCAGCATACAGGCGTCTTTGTACCTGACTGACTATCACTTGTCAATTAAACTTGCTTAAGTCTCACTTTGCCCAAAAAAATTGACTGCGATGACTAGAACCCTTACACCAAATTAATTGGTCTGGGAACAGCTGGAAACAATGCATGGTTTCTGAGACACCTTGAACTTTATGGGTTCCAAGCTGCACGTGGACCGTGCACGTGGCACACGTACGTGTTTATCGGCATTTCTATTACATAACTCGGGGAGTATTATGAAACGATGCGTGATAAACCACATGTAATTACAGCCGCTTCCAAATCAATTCTCTAAGAGCGGATGTATACCCGTCCGGCCGTCCTATGTCAATTACAACAACATGGGTGCATACTGACAATAGACGTAGAAAAAGCTCTCGACACACGTTTCGGACACAGCCTTACAAATTTAATCAGTCATAAAATTTTGACTCTTCCATGGTGAATTTGAAATCGGCACAAAACCACGGTATCATCCCCTTTAATTTGTTCCACATAGTCTAGTCATGCAGGTTTATCTGCAGGTTTTTGGTACCCACTCTTTATAAATTCGTAATTGGGTTTGTAAAGTCGCTCTTCATCAATCTCCTCCACAGTGGAGCTCTGCGGGGGGTCTCCCACCCCTGGCCCCGCCACCCGTTCGCCCTTGAAACACGCCCAGTTCCGCCCATCGCTGTTGTGCACCCATCCCGTGGTGATGTTACAAAAGCTGAGCACGTGTTTCCGGTCGATCACCTCGTACTCAAAGAAGCCGAAGAACTTCCTGCCGTGGATGACAGCCTCAAACGCTTGGTTGTAGATAAGGGTCCAAAATCCCGTCATGCCTTTTGGAAACATGAATCGACGAAAAGAAAGGGTGTAAAGGGGCAGATTTCTGCTCGATATCCGAGTCATTTAAAGAGTGTAGAATCTACTCTTCACAACAAACTCAGATCTGTGCAGGTTTTTATTACCTTAATTATATTGTTTGAAACTAACTTATGCAGTAGCGTGCCCTGGGTGGGCAGAATTACTGTATCGACGTCTGAACCATCTTAAAACTCTCTTTAAAATACTATGTTTTATTTATTTTTTGTATGACGCCATCAAATGCCGTGGGGGGGGGGCAAGTTGCCTCCCTTACCCCCCTCCAAGGGCGGATCCAGAACACAATTTTTTGGGGGGCCAAAAAAAAATTTGGTGTCCTAAAAAAGTGGGTCCAAAAAATTACGGCGTGGGGTTCGGGGCCCGCTTAAGGGCCCCGAAAAATTTTTGGATTCTAGATGCTCTGTGGTGCGATCTGAGGCAATTTCTGACCACTTTAACCAATGTTTTTTTGAGGAAAAGATGGTGGTGTACTCATTGCCTGCCTTTATTGCGATGTCACATAAAAAAAAAAATTGGTTTCGTTTTGGGGGGGGCCATGGCCCCCTTTGGCCCCCCGGATCCGCCCTTGCCCCCCTCCCCCCGGATATACGCACTGAACTTATGATTTACCTTCCTATCTACAGGGAAACAGTTTAAGTGACCGTACTCGAATCCGACTCGGGTTTCAATTTTCGGGCAACTTATTACAAGCAAATGACTCGACTCGACTCAACTCGAGTTAGGCTAAAGGCCATCAACACTCATAGAAACGCTCATTACAACGCGAGAAAATATGTGTGGTCATAATAAATTACCGAAAATTGTAGCTTAGGGAGACATTCAAATAGACATATTCACAAACAAAAATCTTCCCAGCACCCCATCGTAAATACTCCCCTCCCCCTCCCCAAGCTTTTTAATTATACTATTATCGACCTAAGGAATCGTCAATGCGACAACGAATTTCGTAGTTGTAGGGAGGCAGAAAATGTCTACATGATAATGATTGAATAATCCGTAATAACGGATTAATAACACATACACTGTTAACATCGTGTTTACAGTTTCAGCACATTTCTAAACACCTAACTGTGCGCACTTTTACACAATAATGAATCTGCGACATGTTTAGGTTTGTGGATGTCTGTGGCATATTTAGGTACGTGTGACAAAAGCCTGTTAGTACCATGAATATGAATTGTGGAAGTAAATAAAAATGACATATCAGGTTGGAGTCGAATGACAGGCTAAACACTTAACTGTGTCCATTTTTTCACGTTTGATTTTATGACATGTTTAGATTTGTGGATGTCTGTGACATGTAAAGGTACAAGATGAAAGCTTGTTAGTAAACTATAAACTGTAAAAGTAAATGAGCATGACTTATCGGGTTGAAGTCGAACAACAGGCTTACTACAAAATTGTATCAGTATTTTGTATCACCTGTCTAAAAAAAAACGAGCTTTTACGATATGTTTAAAGTTATTATTGATGGCACTAACAGACTTTTATACTTTGCAAAAAAAACCTAAGCATGTGTTTAGATTAAATCTGTTAAAAGAGAGTGGGTACAAAAAAGGGCAAAACCTAATATTGATTTACATCACCCCAACGCAAATTCCACGTTAAGAATAGTACAAAAATATGTTCAAAATCTAAGCGCCACTTTAACAGTGTACTTGCAGCTGCACTTAGGTATTTCGTAGGTGACCAACTACATTGTAATTGCGAATTCAACCCCAGTATCGTAAATTAGATTTGACAGCTCTATAGAAATTGTGTCTGACAATAAGCTGAATACCGTTCTTGTCGACTGCCACATCTGGGAAATGTAGCATGGCGCTCCACTGCGACACAGCATGCCATGGCTTGGAACAGTCGATCTTATTTGTTTGGCCTCCCTGTAGTTAACAAAAGATACATGTGTTGTATGGGTGTCAATTAATCTATTTGGGGTGTAACTTAATTTTTTAATGAAACGTTCACAAGTGACGTACACATGTACATCGGATAAGCAAAAGTTTCAACACGCAATAGACGACGCATCAATATTGAGTACAAACATTGAGTGTGTTTTTATAGGATTTCATCTTTCCACTAAAATTTCAACCGGTGCATCTCGCAAGAGCCTTTGCCAAAAATTCCACAATCATTAAAGAAAGGGCGTTGTATTATTCATGTTGATAATGATCGTTGATTATTCAGGGTTTTTTTTAAGTCGAGTCATTTTTTTAGTTCCTTTCTGAGTTATTGTTTTGTTTTTCCAATGATGCTAAATGTTGCTTACGAGCCACCGGATGCCAAAAACTGCAATCATCAAATGGCAATAGAAAGGTATGCAATTAAAAACGTCAGAAGTCGGTCTACAATTCTGGCCTAACTTCCGGAGAGTAAGACACATCTAGTAAACAGCCTATATCTCTTTATATACGTTCTCTGTAGCCAAGCAACTATCATGATGAATGGGCCATCTTTTCAAGCAACAGACTAATGATTACAAACATTATAATGACTGGTTTCTCTCATTGATGCAAGGTGAAGAAACCTCTGCGTGGAAACCTTACGCACTTCAAGCCTGCATCGTGGAAATGATACAGAAATTGTTACAAAAGAGTGGCTGAAGTTGGTTGGATTTTGCATGTTTTTTTTTTTTTCGATCTGAATTATAAGGGAGATGATCACCTACCGGGCCAATGTAAAACATCCATTTTCCGCTGACAGCATCGAAGGAGCAGTTAGCTGGTGTATCTGCAGCTACGAGGAGTGCTGGTCCACCGTACAGCACGCACTGCGCCCAGACGATGATAACACAGATTATGACAAGTAGACGGCCAGGAACGAACCTGAACATACTGTCAGTAAATGAGTGCTGCCTTAAGTGGAATCCTGTCAAATGAAATGAAGCAAAATTGCTACAGAGGGTTTTCTTTTAAAGAAAGCGGAGTCCTTTTTTAAAAAGTGGAAGGTATAATTTTCCCTAGATGTGTGTGGTCCTTTTCACACCCGTTATCATTTTTGTAATCATTTGCGTCAGTATATTTATTCCCATTTTGTATTTTCATTCCTAGAATAAATTTGACTCAAATTAAAGACTGACTTCCTATCGCAGATTTAAACAATGTGTTAGATCAGTGGCGCACCCAGGATTTGGCTTATGGGGGGGCTCACAATTTTTTTATTTTTTTTGTTAATTTTTTTGTGCGCCACTGTGTTAGATGAAAGAATCGCCTTGGATTTTCCAGGTGAAAAGCACAGGGTTTCTTCGAATGAAAATGTGTACTGTAAAGATGTTACGTCTTAGCTCCGGTTGCCTCGACGAGATGATAACATATGGATGTCTTACAACCCATCTGATCTAATGGTAATCTGCACTTATACATTCATGAAACAGTGATGTCATCTCTCGTAAGGCGCATAAATTTGCATATGTGTTTGGTTTCGGGTGGGTTTTTTTGGGTGGGGGTGATTGTTCTCAGGATTATCCAATAATTTTTTTTTCGTATAACTGTTTGATATCCAGGTAGATAATGTTAACATACAAAACGGGGGAAATTTTAGTCTTTGTTTTAAGTAGATTCTGAAGTGTCTTTACCAACTTTATACGTCCAGTTAGCAGCATGAACGTTTCAAACGGTATTGTTCTCAAAAAAGTGAACAGACATTAACATCGACAGACATGGATATGTTTATTACACAAAATTGGCTTCAGGAATACTAATTACTGTGCACTGCTATATGCGACTGGACCTCACGAAATCCGTCTCAAGGACAGTTCTCACTATGTTTTATTTTTATTTTTTCTCTCTTATTCGGTTTTCCATTACTGGAAAAAGAACATACATCCTTCTCTTCGCTTCGCCATAAAAGTCATTTAACGCAGACACAATGTGTGAGAAAATCATGAAAGATATTACGATTTAACTTGGAGGTATCTAGGAACATTTCCTGTGCATTTTTTTTTTCGTTTGAAGCACACTTCTTCCGAATGATACCATGTCAGCGAATGATACCATGTCAGGCAGAATAATGTCATAGGATATTTGCTACCAGTCCTATCTTCACGCTGGGCAAGGATTTTCTCGTTAAATCGGTAGGTAGGTTTCTGGGTAGTTTCAAATGTTCGTACGTGCCTTAAACGAGAGATCCACCACTCAAAGTTCTGCTCAGTTATGATGCGTTTTTGTGTCACATAATTTTCAAACACCATCCGAAAGAAATTGCTTTTTAGTTTTCGGTTATGTTTCAGTACATATCTGTGGCTTTTATTCCTAAACAAATTTAAATTGAGAACAATTAAAATACCAAAATTGAAAGGTACCTGTCAAGTGTAAGGTGTTGCAGTCCACGCCGTTCGCTAGACCGCCTACCTCTAGTAACACCAGTTCCCACCGTACAGAGTTCAGCGTGCTTACGCAGTACACAGTACCCCGTCTTGGCGTTGTACAGACAACGGTTTGACGCGTGGGCGGTAGGTACGACAGCTAATTCGATAATGAAGACTAATGGACGTGAATACCTATTGGAGAAAAAATACGCGGATGCGGCGGCTAATGCAATTTCAGTGCCGTGCTCACAGCGTCGGGAAGACATGATTATGAAATCAGCGAAGCAAACTGGTGTTTCTGGAGGATATGAGGCGTGATGGCAGCACTGACTGATTGTACGTTGGTTCATGGGTACATGAACTATATATATATATAGGATATACATAAAGACAGCAATCTATAACAGATGTAACCGAATGTGGGATTAATATTGTCAATTGTCAAAGAGGCAAAGGAAGAAAAACATATCAAACTGAAATCTTCGTTGATACGTACAAAGAAGGCAGCAAACTACTTAACTTGTTCAATAGCAAGATATTGTGTTCAATTGTTAAAACAGAGTCTAAAATGACATGACTGAGAAAAAAGCTTTTAAAAGGAACCCTACTGAGATGGATTATTTCAAAATTTTGAATATCTGTGAAAAAAAATATGAAAAACATAACAGAACTTAAAAAGCTGCATAACAGAACTTTAAAAGAAATGTAAAATATAAACGCGATAGAAGGAAATAAATGTTGGACACTCGCCAACAAAATAGAGACTTGTATATGAAGATCAAATGGACCAGTTTGTTAATTGTTGTAATCAGTTTGTTGAAATTAAAAGATGATGGAAAAGATATTGAGAAAGGCCTATCAATTTCTTTCAATTAAATTGATTTTCTTACCGCCAATACGGTTGACGTTTAGCGAAGTGCAGCTGCCAAATTAAGTCGACTACTTGTTCCATTGCACTCTCGTTGAAAAGGAATACTTGTATATGTGCGAAGTCAATAGCCAACAAACGAAGTGGGTTTTCTTGCAGGAAAATTGTGATCACGCATTTTATTTTGTAAACACTCAAACGAAATCGAATACTCGAACTGCGAAAAAAATTAGAAACCGTATTTGTACCCAAATCTCTGAAACCTACTGAGATGGACTGCATATTCTGTGATTTATTTAACGAGTTGCGAAATTGGACTGGAACACATGTAATTTCGCCTGCCTAAGACACCAGCCACGTAAGACATCAGCCGCCAAATTCCATGACGCTTGGTCCCTCCCCCTACAACAGAAATTGCATGGCGCGGTGATATATGGGCCTACAGAGGAGCGAATTCTGACCGGGTTCCCTGTCCGCAATTATTAAAGCATGACATCAGCAACACGAACCTGTAATTTCCAATGCCCAATAATAATAAGAATCTGTTTTGTCATCCTAAACAAGCAAAGCGATTGTAGTATACCAAAATAAACTTTGCCGCTTAAACATCTAACACTGAGTCATTTAATGTGTTAATTATCACCGATAATTGTGCCTTATGGAGCCATTCCCATACACTTGTGCACAAACAGAAACCAACAAACGCTGTCCTAACCCCAATTTTAAATACTTCACCTCCCCAAACTCTGTAATATTTTATACTATTCTCGCCCTAAGGAATCGTTTTGAGCACTTTGCTGCAATAAATTCGTTCTAGCATTGGTAGTTAACGAATGAGCAGTGTTTTCCTTATGTAAATTGACTATAAATTGTCTCCCTATAAGGTACTATTTAATGATGTGATGAAAAAGAACTTACTTATCTAGCCCTTTAATAACCCCAAATTAAGCAGTATAATTGTGTGAACTTGCTAGTGATAGAAACTGTGGCCGTTAGATGCAGCAAAGGAGAATTTCATTATTTCGAGACAGGTCTGTTATATCGTTGACGGGGTTATGAAGCGTGTCGGTTCCTGACAGGTCTTCCTGATTAAAAACAAATGACTGGTGATGAAGACATTCCCCGAGTTATTAAAGTCTCATTACTTGAGCAGTAGACTGTGGAAGGTTTCCCGATAACTGTTTCATGTTGGCCTAGAGATATTTTCCCAACTTCTTTCTTTCCTTTGTGGTACTTTGTCCCATAACGTAAGTTTATGCAATACTCTAAGATTCCGAGTACTTCATCATTTCCGTTAATAATCTACTGCAAGGTATCGGCTTGTACGTGCTTGTACTTCAACTCTTTTTAACTCTCAAGACCCTGAACTCTGTCTTCTTGTAGTTCACATTGCGTACTCTCACAACCCCGAACTATGTATGTCTTCCTGTTTTTTTTCAGCATCGGTTTCTTTTTGGCTTGCCTCCCACAGCGCGGCAAACATGCAACTTCCCGGCGTTTGTATGACAGCATAATTAGGGATAGCAAGAACAAAATGTGAGGCTTCGAAATAATTTAATCAGCAACACAGATGCATGATAGCTACAAAACAATTTGGCTGAGAATGTAGCCGACTCCTCCCGCGCCCCTTCAAGAAATTATGCCCCTCTCAAGATCTGGAAAGGCATCATGGGCTCCATGCACGAACAGTAGATGCCGTGTTCTGAACACTCTCGAGAGCCCGTGTGCGTACTGGTTTGCGCGCGTATATGGCGCAGGGTACGCAGGACTTATTTTTATTCTTAAAGAACCCAAACCCTCAGCGTCTTCGTTGAGGGTGGAGGCGTCGTCGGTAATGCATTCGAATGTGCCCCCCCCCCACCGCCATTGCTAGTGCCCCTCCCCCCGCCAACTCCTGTGTACATAATCCATACAAAAATTAAACCTGGACAATAATTATGTCACTGCAGGCTGAAAGCGCAAGAGTGGGGGAGGGGGGACAACAAATGTGCCGACAGACCCTTTGTGGTAGAAGGTAGCCGGGATTTCTATTTTCGGTCACCTGGCTGTCGCAAAATCAAAAGGGGGAGTGGACTATATCATATCTGAATCTTAGAGGCGCTGTTCAAAGCAGACCATCTTCGACTAATGGAGCGAACTTCGTGGCGGAATATTTAACAACAAACACGACTTTGCAAAAAAAAGGAGTGGAACCCCCACACCCCTCCTCTATAGCGACGCTCGATGGACGATCCCTTGTTCTTTTTAATTTTGATTTGGTGGTTCATTCGCCTATTGAAAACAAACTAAATGGAGGGTCATACCCCAGACCCCAGATCACTACGCCCCTATGTCACGGCAACCGTCCGTCGCCCCTATCATTCGACCCAGTTCTTACCGCATCTGATACAGGATCACGATTCACGTGTGTTCATTCAAACCGTAAGTTTGTAGGCCGTTTTACCGCAGCGTGTGAGCCTTATTCACGACTCGGCCATATTGAATTGAATATGACAGAGGTAAAATTTAAATTTTTGGAACTTGCAAAGAGAAATATAAATGAAAGCAAGTTACTTTCTAATCAATTCTAGTCTGCTTCAATGAATAATTTAAAATTTGTAATTAAACCTCCCTGATGTTTAAAGCCAGATTTTTAAAAAAAAAAATGACAGTAAAATAAGGCTGCATTGTTCCTGCACAAATAGTCTGGCACCATCCCATTCAACAGAACTCGACAAAAATGGCCAACTCGTGAATAAGGCCCATAGTCTACTGCATCGTTAAATGCTGAGGAAGTTTTCCACTCAAAGGGTTGCAGATATTTAGTTGACCCGAATGAGCTAAACGAACGCACCCATAAGAGATCAGTGGCTGGCCCTCCATTTGTGTATCCAAATGTATGCTTGCCCACAACAGTCAGGAGAATAGTCGCACTGTCTCAGTGTAATTTCTTCAAGCGTTGCAGCAGGCGCGGTTCTAAAGCCTATAAAAACTGGGGCTAGCAGGGCTGATCCTGAAAATTTTGCAGTGGGGGGTTCTGAAATGTAGACCGGCGTTTTTTTCTCCAGACACTTAGGCCTCCTAAAGACAATAGGTGTGCTCTTACATGGCTTTACGACCAAGGATCATACACAAAGGGAGCACAAAGGTTCTTTTGTGGTCTCGATGGAAGGTCCCTTTGTCCTCGAATGCCGGTTTGCGCGCTTAGTCTAAGTGAAAGGTTTAGATAAGGGAACAAAGGAAAACACAAAGCCGATCCTCGGTAGCATACCAAAAAAAGACGACTGTGTGGGTGTGTGTGTGGTGGGGGGTGGGGGGGGGGGCTCGTTCCATATTTTTAATGTGGAGCGCTGATAAATTAAATCATACAACCACGCACATTGTTTTACCTAATTGTGTAAAAAAATCCCTTCTCACGACTATGTTTTTAGTGGGGAGAAATTCGCTTGTGACGTCAGCTTTGAATATTTGCTACTGCCGTTTCTTTTCTCATTAATTTGACAATTTGGGTTGTTTGGCAGCCCCCCCCCCTCCATCTCCCGAAGAACCGCACCTGTGTTGCAGATGCTGCAATAGGCCCCCAAAAAAGTCTCCGGTTTCTGGTATGCGCGCGCGTCGCCGTAGCCATGCGCGTCGGCAAAATGAAAAAGGTTTTTTTTTTCAATGAAAGATGATGTCTCCAAACCGCCAAACTAACTGGTTTGACTGGAATCCTGCTGCTGCACAATTTTAACGTGTTTTTAGATTGGGTTATGGTCGAGAATAAGCTAGTTTATGTGGCCTCTCTGGACTCCCATATATTTGCACTAAGTTTAGTCGGGCACCATTTGCAGTCATCAGCCGACATTTGAAGCAAAAAAAATCAGGTAAAAAAAAAAAAAGCCGCGTCGCCGCATCACTTTTTGGGCAAGCTCCTTACCAGAAACCGGAGACTTTTTTTTGGCCATAAGCATTCATTTTGAAACTGTCCGAACAACCGCCACTATAGTTTGTCAATCTGTTTACTGATACACAAAATAGCTGCAGGGTCCATGACGATCATGAGTGCAGCAGAGATATCGTTACGCTACGATGGCATCGGCCATGTGGGAAATTAGTTTAGAGATGAAAAAATCCAGTTCAAGGAAATCAGTCAAGTGAACATTGAAGCAAATCAATAAAGACATTTTGTTAATTGATACTCTTCTTATTTAACAGAGTATAAACGTGCAATATGTCACCATCATTATCTTTTTATTTAAACACATTAACAAATTGGGAAAACTTGTACTTAATCCACATAATTTAAGATGAATGGAGATTAAGAAATGTGTGGTTTTTCAATCAATTGTCAGTACCACCATAGAGAAAGGACACAGGAGTCACAACTCTTATACTTCAAAGTGTTATAGGATCGTCGCCGCGCTCGAAAGCAACAATAGAAAGCACCTGGCAGCCAGCTTGCTCAGTCGCTCACTACGCTAATAGAAACACAATAGAAATCCGTGCTCACTAATGCTAGAAGAAAGAGCTTGCATTGCTTTGTGGATAGCGCCATGGTAATACGCATGCGTAGTTGTCATACATAGCCAAAAATGAATGATGTTGAAAGTGTTTGTTCGGAGTTGGCTAATACTGGGTAATAATATTAATGTGGCCAACATAACTGAAATAATCATTCCATGACGAAGAAAATGCTTTATGATGATACCTTTAGTGAGAAAACTTAGGAAATTTCCCCAAATATCATATTTCACAAATGCTCTTTTGCCAATTTAAATTTTCGTAAAGACATGATAACGAGGGAAAAATCAATTCATCTTCAAAAATATATAGCAGGAACAGAAAGCGCTTTCAAGGACCAACAAGTGCACATCGATAACTTGAATTCATAACTCACATCTAACAACTGCGCATCTTACCGTAAATAGTTTTTTTTTCAAAAAAGAGCAACGACGTGACATGACTTATTATGCAGCATATAGGGAGGTTGTTGGTTACTAACTATAGGCGGTAGCGATCATCGTGTTCAAAGGCCGCTTGCAGGCACGCAATGAATGGTCTAGGCTTGCTGTCACAGTGCTGTAGCTATGGACATTCCCGAGGGATTGGAATGTTAATGGTCAAAATGTAAATCACCCAAGAGTTGTGAATCTTTCTCCGTCCTTTCTCTTTGGTACCACGTCCCTGGATTTGACACAAGGCACGCCCATTTTGATTCCATAAATAGAAGTTCGTTGCGTGCTCTGAGACCAGCTTTACTGGGCTGGCGTGATCCTCGAACTGAGCATTAACTCATATCGTAATGTAACCTTTTCAGCATGCAACGATCGCAATACACCAATTTCTCTCCAACGCGTAACACACCACGATGACATCCAAAATCTAAACAGAAATTTCTCAATTTCATTATGCAGTAAACTCCGGCTAAACCGACATCGTATAAACCGTCATATCACTTAAATCGGCCGTCTGACGAAAGTCTCGATTGTCTCTAATGTATTTCCATTGACATTTTCATTTCTAAGACGGCCTTTGTAAGCCATTTCGCCTATGTCGGCGTGTTACTTTCAGTCCCATTTCCTCGAAACCACACAAATTCCTCTGTATGGTATAAGTCGGCATCGTGCTCTGCGAAGTGTCGAGTAAAAAGTCCCACACACTGCTAACTGACATCTGTTTATCAATGGCACGGCCCGCGATTGTGCATCGGCCAGTACGTGCACACTAATCGCACGTGTACACTGTTTCATGCACAGTCTGTACATTGAGTGCATCGTTTGCTTACACGAAGTACATGTTCATTCCGTAAAAAAAAATGACATCCAAAACCTGTTTAAAGAAACGGAAAATGGAGGCAAAATCATACAAAGAAAAGTACGATATCGTTAAGTTTTGTGAAGCAGAAAAAAATTAGATGCCAGGAAGGGTAGTATAAAACGCGTCAAACAAGTAACTTTCGATGATGTGAATTCTGCCCTCATCACGCGGTTTCGGCAGAAATCCAGTTTGCTAACAAATAAGCCAAGGCATTAAATGAAAATGAAAAGCGAGGGAAAATTGTAAGGTGAAGATTTTTTTTTATTTACAGCTTCCTACTTTTGTAATACAATGTATTCTGCATTTTATTTGTGACAAAATACATGGACATAGCCCACAGCCACTTGCGCGATCAAAAAGAGGTTTTCCCGATAGCACTAGCACCTAGGCGCTCTGTTCATTTTGGGGGTCCCCTTATTGTACCAGTACCATGCACACATTAATTCGTGACTGCAATGTACACTACATGTACGTGGACGTACAGTATGTAAGCGATCTGTAAATCGTACCACTGTTAACGCTAGCCGGCCGCGCCGTCCTTGCTAATTCGTACGTACGTACATGTACATGCATGACTTTCTGTGATCAATACCAGAGCCTGTTTGTGATGATAAACATTGAGGATATATTTGCTGGAATCAACCATGGATGTAGAAATAAACCTGGGTAAATCAAAGCCTTTGAATTTTAGCCATGAATCTTGTTTGCATGATCCAGATACAGATGCGCATAGGCCATTTCACTCCGTGATTTAATTTGTGTATTTGTGTAAGTCGGCAAAATGACGACCTGCAGCAGAAGCCGACATTCGCGTAAGTCGTCACAAATTCTCTGGTTCTGAGAGTACCGTCTTAGCCGGAGTTTACTGTGGTATAAAATTGGAACTACAGAAAAACTAACGCAGACACCTACTTATGCCTAATTCCTCTCCTATTAACCATTGTGTCGTACTTTTCGCAAAGATGAAAGATAAAATCATTTAAAGGTGCGTAATTACAGTATACAAATGTAACAGGACGTTATTCACGCGTGGAAATATCCATTATAAAGAACATGACATACGTAGTATATAACACGTTTAAAGCTTGCACTGCTTTAAGAATAGCCCGGGAATGGGCTTTATATGGGGCTTTATTGTCAAAATTGGGGAGACCGTGAACGTCAAGTTCCAAAAGCAGGGAGGGGGACGCCAACTGACGATAGGAGCGTTTTTCAAACATCTACGTATTTTGCATACCAGTACATATTGGGCGGTTTACTTTCATTCCTCGCAGTCTGTTTTGTTTGAATTGAGGTCAAATTGGGTGTTGAACGCGTAATATCTTAGTGCTATTACACAGTGGGAATAATATGTGGAAAATATTAGAGGGCATTACTCCTTGCGTCTCCCGCAAAATTGCCGCAAAAAAATCTGCGGAGCTGTCTCTTTCATCCCACCCCTCCCTCTGGATCGTCACCCATGGGTGTTAGAAGGTATATCATGGGATCAGTGGAATAATGCATGAGGTCAGGGACAAGAAGTAGAGGGGTCACGTCAACCTCGTTACCAGGCATTAACCAGTACGATACAGCTAGAGTCTCTCCTGGTATACTGGATCATTTGTACATCCGAAATAAAAGGTGTGTTTTTTTCGAAACCTTTCCTTCGTCTTTTGAAAAATTTGGAATCAAACAAAATGAACTATTGTAGCTTTTGGCTTCATATCATACAAATGAATGTTCCTGAAACATGTAGCCTACCAACATTTACCCGCAGTTCCCAATATCGGGACCTAACATCTCCTGAAGCCATAGACGAAGACAGAGCCTGAATTTCGGGTACCTTTACCAGAAGTGGCATGTTCTCGTCAGCATTTGGAAGGGGGGGGGGGCATTTGCCCCTATTCTGTGCAAAAGGTTAAGCACAAGCAATATCGTACAGCTATGACATCTTTTGGGGAAAATACAGTGCAAAGTTATGTACTCTGGGTTAAATCTATACGCACTGGAATAAATTATTGGGGCGGGGACAACGCCATTGACGTCCCCCACTCAGAAATTATTGGGGGAACATGTCCCCCTCCCATCCAATCACCTCCCCGCCCCGGATCGCAGCCCATTGCCTTAAAATACATCAAGTCAACAGGTAGAGACACTAAATCAATTTGTCGTTGCGGATCACATTGGCAAACACGTGTTTGTTTGTTTTTTCAAAGTGAAATGTGCTAATCACAACTATCCAAAAATTACACTAAATGTGATAATATACCAATCACACCCAATATTATAATATGCCAATTAAAACATTATTTTTAGACAATTTCAAACCAGTAAATGAAAACAATTGGTTTTAACTTCAGGAAATTCAATTATTCAACCAATGTCATAGACAGATACCGATGAACAACCAATGAATTTACCCTTACAATAAACAAAAGTACACATTTCAATTGTCATACACGCTTTAACTGATCTCTCAAAGTGCTTGTTTGTCTCCATCAAATAGGAGCGGTCAACAGATTAATAATATCTATAGATTCTCAAAAAAAATTGAAATGTAGGCCACATTTTGTGCAAACAAAAGGCGAATCAACATTTTTAGCTAATGTTCACAGC